>PVIU01021570.1:0-31279 GCA_004026605.1 Ondatra zibethicus
CTGTGCCTTAATAAATCCTTTATTATGTCTTTGGCTCTCTCTTATGGTGCATTTCCGGTTCTGTAATATTTAATTGTATTCACAGCATTTTTATACATAGATGGTTGTAAAAAAATCGATTTTTTTTCTGTACGCATATGGACATTTTATTGCCTTGTTGATGACATGATTCCCAAATATAACTCAAAAGATATTTGAAAAAAATAAAATAAAAACAAACTGGCTTGGCCTAATAGGCTAAAACTTAGTTAGGCAGGGAAAACTAAGTTGAATGCTGGGAGAAAGGAGATGGAGGCAGAGAGAAGCCATGTAGCTCAGCCAGAGACAGATGCTGAATGGAACTTTACCCAATAAGCCACAGCCATGTGGCAATACACAGATTAATAGAAATGGGTTAAATTAATATGTAAGGGTTAGCCACTAAGAAGCTAGAGCTAATGGGCCAAGCAGTGATTTAATAATACAGTTTCTGTGTGGTTATTTAGAGGCTGAACAGCTGGGGACCAACAAGTGGTCTTCTACTACAAATTGACACTTGAGCATGGTTGACTAAATCCACGTAAAACCTGAGAAAGCTTAAAAAAGGAATCCTAGATACAAAAGAACAGAATTAAGTATGGTTTGGTAGCAGCATTTTCTTCGGTGAGCTCTGTTTGCTGGAAGCAAGCAGAGAAACGGCTCCTTTAAGAGAGGTTTTCCTGACTCAGCAGTAGCAGAAAAAAACTGCACTGTTTTAAAATGCCAGCTTTCTGGGTTGTGCTGCCTACGTTCTGGCTCTTTCAGGAGGCCAAGCATTTAAATGGGGTTTGTAAGCAACGTGCTACAACTTGCTTAATGGTAACATAGACCTGCTATGTGCCTAAAAATGGGACAATGTACATGGCCCTTAGAGGCAACAAACAGCTCCACCATGCTGGACTGGGTGGAGCAAGCAGGAAGTGCCATATTTATACTAGCAATGCTACAGCTTAGAGTCTCAAGAAGCACTTAGCATTTTAAGAAGCACTTCTGGTCAGAAAATAATTACAGATCTGCAATAAAGACAAATCCAGATGGAAAAAAACTCTAAATGGGTCACAGTGTTAGATAAATGTATGTAGGTTTATGAGAGAGAAGGAAAAAAAGACAGTTATAAAAGAAAGTAAATGGTTTTAAAAAATAAAACCAAGTCTTTAAAGAGACAGAGTAAGACAGTCATAGATTAAAGGAATAAAGATAATAAAATAAATATTAAAAACAAATAAGCCACATAAAGATGAAATTTGCACAGAGAGTCTGGATTATGTATATTATTGTGTTTTCTTTGAATTTTTTGACTGAAAAGGAGGTAAGTAACCAACGTATATACTTTAAAGGTATCTTGTCTTCAAAATTTGAGTTTAAGGATATGTTGCTTTGGAAAAGAGGTTCTTCTTTTGATTCCACAGAGGATGAGAACCTGTGGCTTGCTTCCAGACTAATATGGTTTGATGGACCAAGACCCCCTGAAAGGTTGCTATGAGTACTGCTAAAATTACTTTGCCCAACAAAAAGTAGGAAGCAGTTTGGAGAGAACTACGCCCATATTCCAAAATATTGTCTATAAATGTTTGCTTACATTTAAAGGGGAATATGCTATACAGATTTGCATGGGTATCGAACTTGGTTTGTTAATACAAATTTAATGTCAATTTTGTTATACAGTGTATATGTATTTTTGGTCTTGATTAAAGTATTGTGTTGGTACAGCTCGTTTAAAAATGTAATGTATATTTAAAAATATAGGTTAATAGATATTCATCTATAATAGTCAAGCTTGTAGTCATGTTAGTTAGATTTTCTAGATGTACAGAGATGTATTTCAGGTATTCTTCAAATCTTTCAGAAACCTTCAGAATATGGCATTTAAAATGTTTTGAGAACTTAAGACATGACAGTGAGACACATCTGCTCTTGGCAGCACCAATAACTTCAAAAGGAAGTTGGGCATCGAAGAGGCTCCTTATTGAGTTTGTTAGCCATTTGGGTAAGAACTTCTCTTGCCTGGACTGCTTGATGAACTGGACATGCAGGACCCACAGAGAAATGACTGCTGAACTTGCCTAAAGGTGAGATGATCTTCTGGAGTTCCTACTTCATGAAGACTCTGCTAGACATTCTGCAGGATACAGAAGAAAGTGACTAGAAAACTGCCAATATAGGCAGAAGTGTCTTTGGAATTTCCTACTTCATGGAAAAGTCTGCTGGATACTATAGGCCTATAGGCTGAAGATGGATGCCCCAATGGTACAGAAAAACTTTGTGAGACTGTCCAGGCAGCAAGATGTCTCCGTCATTTCTAAAGTTTTGGGAGTTGCTTACAGTGCCCTTCCTGTTTACTTAGGTAATATTATATCCTTCTAAGGTTTTTGATGGAGTTAAAGAATTTGTAGTTATAGTTTTCCTTAGCTATGATAAAAGATAAAGTAGATATAAATATTGTAACTGTAATTATTGCTTGATACCTAAGTACAGGATCATGTAAATCCCATAATCTTTGCTTTTCATGATGACAAATAAGAATGCAAAAATGGGATAAAATTTAGTTAGATTCTAACATCCGAGTAGATTTCCCCTTTGTACCTTTTTTCTACCTCTTGAAGTTACTGATAAACATTTAAGACCTGAAGAGAGAAGTAAATTTTATCTGTAACATGGTCTGTATGTATGTATGTATACACAAATATGTATATATGTGTATATATGTATTATATACATATATTTATATGTAAATGTATGTGTATTAATTATAAATATTTATAAATAAGTATATATTGTATATTTATATGCTATATATATTACACACATATATATGTTTTACATACATATATTTTCATCATACTCTAGTTATATATCTATATCCCATGCAAAAAACAGGTTTGCATATGTGTGTATATTTATATGTTTATATATATGTGTGTGTGTGTATAAATGTGTGTATGTATATACATGAGGCCATACATATACATGTTTTTGTATGGGACAGATATATAAATGGAGTATGATGGAAATTACTACCCCTGCATCTTTCAAGTCCTTGATTCTCCCATTAATTTCTATAATCTCCCTTTATTGCAATATTGACTTTGGTCTATCATATTCTTAGGAAGATGCAATTGTAGCAGTTTTTTATTATATGAGTTTTTGCACGGGACAGATATATAAATGGAATATGATGAAATTACTACCCCTGCATCTTTCAAGTCCTTGTTTATCCCATTGATTTCTATAATCTTCCATTATTGCAATATTGACTTTGGTCTATTATATTCTTAGAAAGATGCAATTATAAAGGTTTCTACTTGGCCTTTCTCACCACAGTAACCATCACTCCATGGAACAGGAAAACAACTGCTTGTTGCTTACTACATTTATCCTAATGACATACTCTGTAACTTGAACAATAACTACAGGTTTCTCATAATCTACTGTGCTCTCTTTGACACAGGTAGGAGCTAAGGATATATTCATGAACTAGGAAAGTGACTCTTGTCAGCCCCTACTTTGACTAGTGGAACCCATTTTGAGTCTACAGTAATTAAAATAAACTGAGATCTATTATATCATTATTTTTTAGTGCATGGTTAATGCATGGTTCACCCCGGTAAAAGGGAAGGGAAGGTAAAGGACTCATCAGGACAAATTGTTAACCAGATAATGAAACACTTCCTCAAAGACAGCAAACTTCCTCTCCATTCAAGTGATGATGGGGCCATCATCACACAGCCCTCTGTTCAAGATCATATTCAAGTTATCTTCTGAATATCTGCCTTAAAATTATTCCACATATACAGACTACATAATGACGTATTGTCTGTATCTTTTTTTTCTAAAAGAATCATAATCAATGTACCAACAAAACAGGTCTATGTCTCTTACTGATTTGGCCCCACTCCTAGCTGCCTACTGCATAAATCATGCTCCCCTTGTCTTTGGTAACTGCCAGCACTTGTACAGGATAGTCTCCATTGTGTTCTAGGACCTCTTTCATTAGCAGCAATTTCTTGTTAAAACTCGGGCTCAATACATACATACATACATACATACATACATACATACATAAATAAATAAAATGTAGATCTATAGAAGAAACCTGATCCACAAAGAAGAGGAATTACAGAACTTTTCAAAGATGCTCAAATTTTTCTCACAATTTCTCATAGATATGGAGAAAGTTGTTTTCTATCTGTGCAAGCAATTCTTACATAAGTCCAGACAGTCATTCTGAACATTCTGAGCTCTTGTATTCTTTCTTTTTAGCTTTACAAAGACTATTCTTTTATTTCATCTTTAGTTAATGTAGGCAAATTTTGATTTATGTTTGAGGCAACCAAACTCCATTAAAGATTGCAACTTCTTGTGCTAAAACGTTAAATTTAAAAGCTGTATCTGAAGGACCCATATTAATAAATGTGGCCTAATTTTATTTTTCATCTTGCAACATCATCCCAAAGTTTTAACATCCATTTCACATATATTTCACATAACTCTGTATGTATAAAGTAGGACCATCAGGCAGTTTTTGTTTGGGTGTATAGGACACTTCTATGTGGATTGCATTTTGTGCCTTACTCATGAGAATTTAGTGGAAACTACATTTAATCATGAGTCTACAAATCCAAGGACTTGATAATGTATTCTCAGGAATTTGGGGCTTTTTAGAGGACAACTGTATCAAAGAAATCTATTCAAGGTTTTTTGGGTAAAGCAGGCTGAATTTTCTCAGACAGATTGAAAAATCTGTTTCTGCTGTCAAAGAAGATGAAGAGATGAGAATTCAATGGACTGAGTTTTATTGTGGTCTGTCGAATTTTCCAGTCTAATATTCACAATTCCATTCTTAGCCCATTCTCTTAGCTTTGACATACACTGTTAAGTGGAAGTTTTAATTCAGTCACTTACAAAATGAGTCGCTGAGTCAGTTTTGTTTTAGTTTTAGTTTTTTAGAGAGCTGAGCCCTGCACCTACAGGATTGAAGGGCTTATTTCAGGCAGACATGTAAAAGTTTATATGGTATGTGCAACACTGATCTGAGATTTGAAACCCACAGCCTTTTCCTTTCTACTTTTCTGGTTGCACTAGGAATGACCACCTGAGCTTCTGAGATTCCTCAGGATGGAGAAATGTTAACAGGGGTCAAAAGGAAGCGCTCCCTGAACCACTTTTGTGACTATCTGTAGAGAACAAAGGGAATCGTCTAGAGGAGGAGTGGGCATGGAGAGGGTGGTGGAGAGGGAAGCAAATGAGAAAAATCCACATATAATGAAGACACATGAAAGGGCCATGACATGACCTATTACATTATATTCTAACCACATAAATAGATAAAATTTAAACTTACAGCCGAGAGAAATCGTGCAGTGTTTGTTTCTCTGACTAGACCTTATTCTGCTTAACATAATGTTTTCCATTTTCTGTAATGCTGTCCATTTTCCTGAAGGTGGCATGATCTTACTCAATGGCAATATAAAATCTTTAATGTACACCTACCATAATTGTTTTATCCATTCTTCTATTGTTGACTATCTAGGCTGGTTTTATTTCCTGGTTGTAGTAAATAGTGCAGCAATAACATGGATCTGTAAGTACTGCTGTGGTGTGTTTACCGACAGTGTAGAAGTATATGGGTCTTGTTATTTCCATTTTAGTCTTTTTGGTTGGTTGGTTTATTGGTTCGTTTGTTGAGAATCCCATTAGTGGTGCTCATGGTGACTGCACAAGTTCACATTCCTGACAATTATGGGGTTTTCTTTTTCCATATCTTTGACACATTTGCTGTCATTTGTTTTTGTGAATATAGACATTTTAACTGGAATGACCTGAAATTTCAAGCTAGTTATAACATGCATTTCCCTTACTGTTAACAATCTGTATCATTTTTTCAATTATAGATTTCATTGTCTGTTTGTGGTTTTTAGTCTGAGAACTGTCTATTCATTTAATTAGGACTTTTTTTTCCATTAGATGATTTGGACTTTTGATGCTCAAACTATGAAGTTCTTTATATATCTTGCATATTGACCCTCTCAGTGTATGAATGTATAAAGATTTTTTTTCCCAGTATGTCTGCTTTCTTTTCTTTCTGGGATTTATTTTCCTTGTCTATGTGGAGGCTTCCTAATTCAGGTAGACTTATTTGTCAGTTTTTGAGAGTATTTCCTGATCTAGTGGAATCCTGTTAAGAAGATTCTTGACAGTATCTCAAATTGTTTTTACCCATATTTTCCTCTGATAGTTTGAAATTTCAAGGTCTTACATTAAGGTCTCTGGTCCATTTTGAACTGATTATTATGCATGATGGATATAGTTTCATTCTTTTGCATGGAAATCCTCTTTTCTCAGTACCATTTATTTGAAAGTCAGTCTTTTCTTTAATTGAATGTAGATTTTTTTAAAAAAAATACAATATATTCTGATTGTGACATCCCCTCCTCCAACTCCTGTCAGATTCCCCCTCAACTCCTTCAACCACCCAAATTCACAGTCTTTCCTTCTCTCTCATTAAGATACAAACTAAATAATAGTAATAATAATATTAGTTAAAATAAAAAAACCAACAAACCAGAATAGGACAAAAGAAACAAATAAATAAACAGGCAAAAAGAGCCATAAAGTTTAAGAAACACATATAGTTGCAGAGACATACACATTCATATATACAGAATTCCATAAATACAGAAAAGTGGAAAACATAGTACATATGCAAAGAGCCTATAAGATGGTGGGGGTTCTGACAAAGCATTTTGAGAACCTCTGAAAATACCACTGAGTTTGCTTTCTATTGTTTGTGCTGGACATGTGACCTGGCCTTAAGAGTGGTTTGTATCTCCAGTGAGACTCTGTTGGAGAAAACTAATTTTTCATTTGTAGCATTTATCAACTAGAGATAGCTTCTGGGTTAAGGATGCCGGTTTGTGTCTACTTCCGCTGCTAGTGCTGGGACCGCATCTGGACCAGACCTCTGCATGTTCCCACCCTCTCTGTGAATTCATATGTGCATTTGTCCTTTTGTGTTTAGAAGGCCTTGTTTTCTTGGTCCTCCCTCCACTCTGCCTCTTACAATCATTCTGCCTCCTTTTCTACAGGGTTCCCTGAGTCACGAGGGGAGGGATTTGATAGAAACATCTTGTTTAGGACTTTGTATTCCAAGGTCTCTCATTATCTGCACATTGCCCAGTTATGGCTCTCTGTATTGGCTCCCATCTACTTCAGAGGGAAGTTTCTCTGATGATGGCTGAGCAAGACACTGATCTACGCATATAGCAGAATGCCATTAGGAGTCATTTTATCACTACATTCAATACAGAAGTATTGATTTTCCCCTAGGTCCACTACCTACCTAGTCTCAGGTTCTTGGCCACCTGAGAAATATCAGATAATGTTTACATTTCATGGAGTGGGCCTTAAATCCAATCAGTGGTTGGTTACTCCTACAACTCTTGTACCACTATGGCACCATCATATCTTGCAGACAGGTCACCATTGTAGACTGAAGGGCTTGTAACTGGGCTGGTGTTTACTTTTCTCCTCTGGTAGCATGCAGCGTACCTTTCACTACCATGAACACTAGTCAGTACAGGTAAAGGATCTAGGGAGGCAACAAACCAACTTCTCAGGGTTTGGTGAGTTCAGGTGTTATCTTCAGCAACAGGCCCTTGCCATCAGTTTGTGAAGACCAAGAAATAGCCTTAGCAATATCCTGGGTTGTTTGTGGTTCCCATGGGATGCCTTTGACCAACAACTTGAATAGATGTAACCCATTCCTGGAACTGGAAGCTTCATTTGGTAATGAGAGATAAGTCCATCTTTACTCCAATGTATGTTTTTACAGCTTTGTTTTTTTAAAAAAATAAAGAATGGGTGGCTATAAATTGTGCATATATTTATGGGTCTTCTATTCTATTGTTCTATAAATACCATGATCTTTTAATCACAGCCCATTAGGCTTTCCTGAAACCTAAGTTTCTTCACAGCTAAGGAAGTCTCCTGACCTTAAACACAGCCACAGAAGTTGGATCAGTAGACTTGGAAAAAACCTTGCTCATCACAGGCACCTAATTCTAGAATATCTCATCCCAATTTCCAGCATGCAATTGCTGGCAACCATGTCTTGACAACTGAATAAGTGGAGGCCTTGCAAAGGAAGAAGATGTATGTGTGTTTAGACCTCAACCCACCCACTACCTGCAAAGGTTGCTGTTCCTCCTTGGGAGTCATATTTAACATCTGGGAATCCACATTGGTTGGAGAGGAGACCAGCACATGTGTGCTTCCAGACAAACCTGTGCTTACTTCCTGACATCCCTCTCAGCTGATCCCACCATCTTAGCACAGAATGATGCTGACTTCAGTCACCTCAGGGTAAAGTAACACAAGAAAACAATGACCTCTTTTCTAATTTTTGAGGTTAGAGCCAACAGCATGTACGAGGTAGAAAATCTTGAACATGAATACTGTTAAACACTGTTAGCAGCAAATCTACAGATCACCTATGTATCCTATGTAGAACTATGATCCTCAGAAGAACAAATGCTTTTTGGGTACTCTCAGGCTTAAGTGCACTCTTAGCCCCATATTCCAGGTAAGCTCCAGGGAACCAGTAGCACTGTAATGAGGCCAAGACTGTGGATATTCTCCATATGGACATCAAAGAACTGAGGAATCTCAACAAGAACAAAACAAAAAGATAGCCAAGAAATATGATATCTTCTTTGCTTCTGCTATCTGATCAAGCATATCTCATAAATTATGGGCCAGGTCTGAACAATGCTAAGTTCCCTTCCCTGATGACATACAGTGAAAACACAGTGGCCAAAGTCAGAAAGATAAAGTCCATAATCAAGTTCCTTTGGAGAAGGTGCTGTGCCATTGGTTATGTGACGGTGACAGGTGATGACCTGGTCTACAGCATCCACTTGGCTTTCAGTTTCTTGTTGTTAATTGCTCAAGAACTGAAAGAATTGAAAGGCTTTATACATCCCCAAAAATATGGGCAAGCCCCAGCACCTGTGTCAGGACACACCTTAACAAATCCTAGTCTACCAACCACAAGAAAATAATAACAGAAAACAGTGAACTCAGAGATGGAATTGCCCAGCTCTGGGTACACATAAACAATCTAAATCTCTCAAGGAGCCTTAGAGCTGAAAAGAAAAAACTAAGCTCCAAATTCAAGCCCTTATCAAGATAAATGACCTAAAACACAAGTTAGAGTCTCAGACTCTAAGAGTCTTGGCAATTAAAGTGAAGACACTTATTGGGAAGATTTGATAGTGTAACTTGGGATGGAGGACACTGGTGAGGCTCAGGACATTGAACTCTCAGATTGTCATGGGTTTATTTTGACTGAAGAACTAATCTCCCTAGCATTAGTGATGGATGCACTCATATTTTGCCCCTCTGCAGTATTGTCCTCTCCAACCTTGCCTTGGGGAAATTAATCTTGCACTGTTTGTGAAATCAACAATGACCTTGCCTAATTGAGATACACAGGAAGACAGTGCTGATGCTCCTCATGGCCTATGCATCTGTGCCTCTAGACTTAGACCCACACTCAAGGCTCAACAAGCTACTAGAGAGGAGAAACTTAGTGCAACCCTAAATAACTACCTGAGTTTTCTAATTCATTCCAGAGTAAGTCTGGAAATAATGTGTGGGAATAGATTTTTAAAGTGTGGAGTAGTGGTTAAAGGAACCTAAAAGTTCATCGGGCATATTTTATCAGTGTGGATATAATAAGGAGGTTAGACAATATATATTTCATTCTCTTCTGTATGCACCTAGCAAAATCAAATCACTATTATGATAGCTTACTAGAAATCTATGCCTGACTATAAGGTTATGAAAGAATAAGTGAGCTTAAATTTGATTTAGTTAATATGAGTTATGCCAGCTTGTGAAAACCCCTACTTCCTATCCTAGAAAAGCAAACACTTGCCAAAAACTACCTGAAGGAAATTTTGTCAAAGCTACTAAGACAATGGTCCAGATGCAGAGCCTATTTCTATTTGCTAAGAAAAGAATCCTATTATCTTCCAAAGATTATATGTTTTATTGTCATTTACAAATTGCTTTAGTTAGGGTTACCATTGTTGTGAAGAGACACCATGATCAAGGCAACTTATAACAGAAAGCATTTAACTTGAGACTTGATTACAATTTCAGAGGGTTCTTCCATATCATCATGGTAGGGGACCATGGTAGCAGGCAGGCACACATGGTGCTATAGCAGTAGATGAGATTTTACATCCTAATCTATAGACTGGAGGCAGAAAAGGAGACTAGTCCTGGTGTCACTTTTGAAACCTCAAAGCCCAACCCCATTAAACCCATCCTGCAACAAGGCCATACCTCTCAATACTTTCTAAACAGTTCCATCAACTCAAAACCAAACATTTAAGTATATGAACCTATAGGGGCCATTCTCATTCAAATCACCGTGTTACATATTCACAGAAACATAATACAGCAGCCCACCATGGTATTTCCACAAGGTTATAACACCTCAACACCAGGAATCAAAGACAACGGAATAGCTAAAATACCAGAAAACGACTTCAGAGTACTAATTTTAAGAATTCTCATGATCAGATAAAGGATGAGCAAGTGAATTGAAATTAAAAAAAAATAAATTCGAGAGACTGGAGAGATGATTCAACACTTAAGAACACTGACTTCTCTTCCAGGGAACCAAGTTCAATTCCCAACAACCACACGGCAACTCACAGCTGTCTGTAACTCCAGGATCCAGCAACCATACACAGACATACATACAGGCGAAACACCAATAAATTAAAAAGAAAGAGAGAAAGAGAGAGAGAGAGAGAAAGAGAGAGAGAGAGAGAGAGAAATTCAGAAGCTAGGAAAGAAAATTGCCAAGATAAATCAAATGTTCAATAACCTTGACAAGAAATTTTAAAAGATGGAGGAAAAGTTTAGCAAGGAAATTATACTATAAAAACAACAAAATAAAAATTCTAGAAATGAAATAATTAATAAAAAAAGCAATGAAGACCCAAAACAAAGCAAGAAACCTAAAACACTTGGGTTTCATAATCCCAGTTCTTTGGATGTGAATGTAGGAGGATCAAGAGTTTGAAGTCCATTTCTGACTACAAACAGAATTCAAGACAAGCCAAAGTTGTTTGAGATCCAATCAGAATAGTTTTTAAATAAATAAATAACAGCAAAAATTTGGAAATATCAACATGCGGGACAAGTAAAAAGATGAATTCAGGGATGGAGGTCAGGATGATGACAATAAACATATTAAGATATGTATAAAGAAAAAATATTAACAAACAAGAAAAAAATTCCATGTACTCTAGAAGCCCTTCAAGAATCCATGCAACAGAAGAAACTGAATTAAAATCTAAAGGCACAGACAATTTGTTCAATAAGATTATAGCTATATACTTCTCAAACCTAGAGATAGAACTGTATACCCAAACACAAGAGGCGTTTTGAACCCCAAAGATAGATAATTAGAGAAGAACCTCTTGATATCACTTCATAATCCCCATATCAAAATACAGAACCAACAATATTAATATAGAGAAAGAAAGAAATTCCAACTCATGTACCAAGCCAAGACCATTACGACATCATATCTGCTTTAGCAAATATAAAGGATGATAAAGCATACAGTATCTCAGTCCTTGAAAGTAAAAACTTGCCAACTCACTGCTCGATTGCCTAAGAGACCCCAAGATATTGGAGATACCAGAGCCATGGAATACCTACTGAGGAGAGCTTCTAATAATGAATAGAACCAGTCCAAGGGAAAGAAATGTGTTTCAGTCAAAAAAGCTAAATACAATTGGAGATCTGAAGAACATTTTGAAATCAGTCATGGAGATGCTGAGTTTGGAGTTTGCCCAGCAGCTGCTTTTCAGTCTGCTTTGGTTCAGTATTTCCTCACTATGCTTCCCTACATTTTGGAACAGTAATATGTATCATGTGACATTATATGTTAGAAGCATGTGATCTGTTTTGTTTTTTTTTAATTTTGATTTTAAAGGAATTACAGTTAAGAGATTATATGAATCTCACGAGAGACTTTGAACTTTTAAATGTTGTAGAGATTGTTATAGACTATAGATTGTTATAGAGATTGTTATAGACTTCAATATATAAGTTTAACTGAATACATCTTGCATTATGATATTACAGGGCCAGGGAGTGGAATGTGGTAGTTTGAATGTAATTGGCCCCCATAAACTCATAGAGAGGGGCAGTCTTAGGAGGTGCTGCTTTGTTGGAGTAGGTATTGTCTTGTTGGAAGAAGTGTGTCACTGTGGGGGTGGGCATTCAGGTCTCATATATGCTCAAGCCACACCTAGTGTATCAGATCACTTTCTCTTGCCTATGGGATCAAGATGTAGCTCCTTCTCCATTCTCAGTTCCTTCTCCAGCACCACATCTGCCTGCATGTTACCGTGCCCACCATGATGATAATGGACTAAACTTCTGAAACTGTAAGCCACCCAATTAAATGTTTCCCTTTATAAAAGTTGTCATGGTCATGGTGTCTCTTCATAGCCTAACATTCTCAGTTACCTGCTAAAACTAAATGATAAGTCTTTTTGCAATAGATGCCATAAATTTTGATTACAGGGCATTGAAAAAATCAACCTGGTATTGATCTGCAAGTTTCCTCACTGCTGGATAGCTTTCAAAGTTTTCAAAAGGTGTTATACAGATGGTTGGGGAAGAAAAGTCATCAACAGTCTTACCCAGGTGTGAATTTTGTGAGCTATAATAATGACCAGCCTGGTAATATATGTCCATTGGCACAATAGCATCATGAAAATCAACAACTTTCTGATTGGATTCCCGCTCCACAGGAGGGAACTCATGACTAGTACTGTAATTCTGGCCAAAAACTCCTCATGGCTTGGGTTACAGTCACAGAACCTAGTGGTCAAAATCTTGTGGCAGGAGTGGTCATAGGACCTAAGGGCAAGACCTACTACTATTACTTTGGTAGAAGGACATAGTATCAAACTTCTTTCTGAACACATATCTTTGTGTCGATAGATTACAGGAGCACTGACAACTCAAAGAGAGCTGCATAACCAAAACTCCAACATAGCATGGGTTAAAATCTGTGGCAATGGCCCTTTCTTTACAATTTGCAGGCATCTACAGAAGTCATAGAGTTTTCTCTCCACAATGATCACTACTGGTCACTACTGCTTATATAACCTCCATGAGGGGCTCTGTGAATCATGGTGATTTAGAAGTTTTGTTTACTTTCAGAGTCTTTAGGACCTCCCCTCCCCCTCTAGGAAGGGGTTGATTCAACTCAGAGGTAGTTGCTACACAGCACAAGGGAAGCACAAGGGAAAAAAAAAGAAGTCTTATGAAGGTTGTGTGTGTATGTGTGTCTGTGTGTGGGGGGGGGGGCTAGGGGGGGGGTAATATAACTCATTGACCTGAAAGAGCAGAGGTGAGTCAATAGGGTCTGGTAGTGAAGAGGCAGGGGGGAAACAAACAAAAACTAATTATTATAAAATTTTATAGTAAAACCTACTATTCTGTATTCTGGTTTTAAAAAAGAACTAGTGAGAAACTAAGTAAAAGAAAATAAATTGTGTCCGTATAGCTCATATCTGCAAACCTCATACTTGATAGGTGCAGACAGAAGAATAACAAGCAAGCCTGCCTGAGCTACAAAGTAAATCCCTATCACAAACAAATGATTGAACTTATAAATAAATGATTGAACTTAGTTTGTTTTCCATATGTTTATATAGTTTTAAAATATTTTCTTTGCAATACTAGACATGACTTCCCTCTTGTTGAACCAGTCTGAAGATCAATTAAACAACTGTTGTTTACTACCAAGGAAGATGCACACCACATCTTCCCCCTTAGTGTTTCTGTGCTATGTGCTTCACTGTTGTAGTTCATAGGTGTCATAGCTGTATAGGACTATTGGTTGTTTCCCTCCTTTGGAAGCTTGTATGGTACCCTCTGTTGCCATGAAAACTAGTTCTCAGGGAGGAGGTTTTCAGGTCATGTCCATCTCAAGTACTCTAGGCCCTGTGTCTAGTGCACAGTGTCTTCAGAAACAGGGACTTACCTTCCACCTCTGGCAGGCAACCAAGGGCAATGCCAATAGTCTTTAATGTTTGGGAGTCTTTTGGACAACCTTAACCAACAACTCAATGGATGAGTGCTTCCCTTACTCCACATCCTAACCAGCATGATCTGTCATTTGTTTTATTGATCATGGACATTCTGATGGGTGTAAAGGAAATCGCAAAGTAGTTTTGATTTGAATTTCCCTGACAACTAGAGACATTGAACATTTCTTTCAGTGTTTCTGAGCCGTTTGAGTCTCCTCTTTTGAGAATTCTATGTTTAGGTCTACACCCTTTTTTTCCCATTGGGTTATTTGTTTTCTTGATGTCCAGGTTTTTTAATTCTTTACTTATTTTAGATACTAACCCTCTATCAGATGTGTAATAGGTGGAGATCTTTTTCTATTCTGCTGGCTGCCTTGTCCAAATGGTTGCATCCTTTGCCATACAGAAATATTTTGGTTTCATGAAGTTCCATTTATTAATTTTTGTTCTTAGTGCCTATGCTATCAGTGTTCTATTCAGAAAGTCATTCCTTCTGTCACTAAGTTCAAAACTTTCTCTTCTTCCAGACCCAGCATATCTGGCCTTATATTGAGGTCTGTGATCCATTTGGAGTTGAGGCTTGTGCAAACTGATATGTATGTATTTACATTCTTCTATATGTAGCCTTCCAGTTTGACCAGCACCATTTATTTTCTCTCATTTCTCAAGTGCTAGAATTAAAGTCAGAGCCTTTCAATGCTGACCATGCATCTTGCCACTAAACTAGATCCTCAATTCTTGTCTAATGTAATTTTTAAAAGTATCTTCAAGCCCATGTCTTTACTCAAGGATCATTTTATGCACCCCAAATAAAAGTTCTCCCTTGAAAATATTAAATTATAAAGGTCCCAATCTCTAAACAATTGGTCCAAGAGAAGGCACAGTGAGACTTCAGAAAGAAGCAAACAAACAAAGGAATGTTAAATAAAAAGAAGACTTTATTACTCAGGACCTCTAGTGAGAGATCATTTTTAAGGGAATAATAGCATATTTCCAGAAAATAAATATTGATGTCCTCTAGTGAGGGGCATAGGTCAGTTCATTTGCATATTTTGCTGATGTAACTAGGCTTTAAATATGTATTAATATGCTCTTAAATGGAGAACCAATGATCTAGACACCCCCTCATAGACCCACTAACATAAAGGACAGCAATCTAACCACAAAAACCAAGGATACTTATTTAAAAGAAAAAGGCAAAAAGCTAAAAGATGGTATGGGGAGCTAAAAATATGTTATTAGAAATCTGGGGATATAGTTCAGTGCTAAATTGCTTGGTTGACATGTGTGAGATGCTGAGATGGCTCTCCAACACAATAGGAGAACAGGAAACATAATTAACATTCTCTATGCACGTAGTAAGGGAAAGTGTCCATGGAGAAAACTGAAGATTAAGACTTAAAATGTCAAAGGCTGAAGCACTGAGAAAGATGAATGAGAGGACATATAGCTGAGGATGAGATAATCCAACTAAGCTCAGAAGAAGAAGGACAAGGCTCTGGGCCAGTGAAGGCAGGCTGGATGTCCTCAGCCCCCAGGGCCCTTCTATAAGTCACAATGGTCCATTCAAACTTGTCCCAATGCAGTTAGGTATAACGGGCCAATTTTAAGCAGGTATGGTTTCTAACAAGAAGTTTCCAGTGATTTCAGTAAAGCGATCCCAGAACATCCTGTAGACAAGGAGTGCACGAAGAGAAACTGCAGCTGCATCATGATCGCTCTGAGAACAGCAACACAAAAGCATCTTAGTTTCCTGGGTGCACTTGAGAAACTGGGCTAGCAAGTACACTGAGCAGGAAATTCAATAGGATTTTATTTTCACACAAGAGTGCTGTATCTTTTCCCCCATTGGTTGGGCTCCAACCTCACAGTCTTTTGTGACTGGATACTTTTAAAAACATAAACACAAAGGAAATGATGAAAAGGGGAAAGGAGTTGGGAGCTCTGGGCCCTAAAATTTCAGAAATGAGTACAGCAGGACCTTTAAGTAAACAAATGTTTTACCCCTTGGGAGAAGATTAAAATATTTGCACAAAGGTTTTTCAAGGTTGGGAGATTAAAGGATTTTAAAGTTCCATAAGGTGGAGGAGACTGATGGATTATTGGCCATCGCTGGCCTAGCCAAGTCTAATAGAGTGAGAAAACAATGTTTCTCATACACCTAAGACAAGTTCTAAACATGGTTTGGGGCGCAAACAGCCACCAGTCACTCCCTACCCTGTCGAATACTACAACTGCTACTGAGGAGAGTTTGCCTTGAATAGCCGCAGCGTGAGGAACACAGTCAAGAAAACTCCACACATGAGGCACAAACGGTGAGCACAAGAGAAGAACTAGCCAGTAGTAGGCAACAGGGAGTAGAGCCAAAACAAAGGGTCAGGCGAGGAGGCTCAGCATGCAGGCCAGTGACTTCTCTCACTGTTTCCAGCCAAATCCCCTCCCTTCCCTTTAGCTACATCTTATCTATCTACTATTGTAGGACAGTGTGGTAAGCCAACACTGTCCCCTACTGTTTACAGACACCCCCCCCTTCTCTTAATCCTTATTTCATTTTTTTCTTCTTTGGTTTCCAGTATCCATTCTTCCTATTACATTTCCCCAAACCCAGTGGCTGACTTGGTTTATAATATCTGGATGCCAACGTTTATGTCCCTTTTTTAGTCTATTGGTCAGCCAAGCGCCCACATATTCATCCCATTTTCCCCTTTGCCTCAGTTACTCTCACTTCTTCGTATGTGCCTCTCCCTACTTCCTAACTACCTAATACTGAACACTAGTATCCCCACGTGCTTACATCGTCCTTTTTGCTTTTTTCCCCACTCAGACTAACATATTGCTACACACAGTATCAGTGGAGTCCCTTACCCCATCACTGATTGGTCTAAGAAAGTGTCTGCTTTGTATTCACCTGCTACTCTAGGATAAGAATGGGTAACTCCTCTATAGTGACTATTGCTGTAGACAATACTCAGTCCACAGAGGCAGAACTAGAGGTGGAGCCCTGTATCTGGAACAGGAGTCTAGCTGATAAAAATAGCATCCCCACTGTGCTGCAACTAGTCTCTCTTGAACACTGGAAACCCAACCACTGAAAGAAGAGAAGCAACAAATTAAGATAACAAAAACAACAACAAATCTGAACTAACAATCTAATCCCAGATGGGCAGCACCCAGGGCAAAAATACATAGAACATAAAAAAACAAGATACTGTGTCTCTTCCAAAAGTTAAAATCCCTACTAATGACCCAGATGAGAATGACTCAGATGAAATTCCAGATGAAAAATTCAAAAAGAATGAGTATAAATATGGTAAACCAACTCAAAAAGATCTCAAATATTTTCAAAGAGGACATAAATAGACACCAGAATAAAATAAGGATGTCAACACCCAATGATATGAAAATAGAATTTAGCTAGGTGGTGGTGATGAAAGCCTTTAATTCTAGCACTCAGAAGCAGAGGCAGGCATATCTCTGAGTTCAAGTCCAGCCTGGTGTACAGAGTGAATTCCGGGATATCCAGAGCTGCATAGAGAACCCTGTCTCCAAAAAAAAAGGAAGGAGGAAAAGGAGGAAAGAAAATATAATTTAAATAAGGAATAGAAATACTGTAGAAAACACAAACCAAAATTATAATGGAAAATCATTAAAATAAAAATCACAGTAGGACAATTAAAAAGTTCAGTGAAAAGCCTGACCAATTAGAATGGATCATGTGAAATATAGAATATCAAAGATTTGGAGATTAAAAAGGAGAAATAGAAACATTTGTTAAGGTTGTTGATAATTTTTTAAATATTTATTTATTTATTATGTATACAATATTCTGTCTATGTATATGCCTATAGGCCAGAAGAGGGCACCAGACCCCATTACAGATGGTTGTGAGCCACCATGTGGTTACTGGGAATTGAACTCAGGACCTTTGGAAGAACAGGCAATGCTCTTAACCTCTGAGCCATCTCTCCAGCCCGATAATTTTTTAATGTAGAAACTGAATATGTAAAAATTGCTGGGACCCCAAGAAAAGAAAACCCTACACATTATAGACATGTAGGAAGGAGAAGAATTTCATGTAAAAGGTACAAAAATATTTTAATTACATTATAAAAGAAAATTTCCCAAATCTAGGGAAAGAAAAAATAATCAGGATGCAAGAGGAACACAGAACACCAAACACAACAGCAATAGAAATTAAACTTCATTCATCATATTATAGTTAAAACATTAAATGTATAGAACAAAGAAAAGACATTGAAAGATACAAAAGAGAAGGGTCAACTCACATACAAAGAAGGCCCATAAGAATAATTGCTGATATTTCAGTCAAAACCATGAAAGCAAGATGTACTTGGTCTACTGACTTTCAAATTTCCCAAAATCACAATTGCCAACCCAGTCTAATATATCCAGCATCATTTTCTGTAGTAACTGATGGTTGTGGTGACTTGAATGAGAAGGGGCCCTATAGACTGTATCTGAATGCTTGGTTCCCAGTTAGTAGAACTGTTTTGGAAGGATGAAGAAGTGTGACCTTGCTGCCTTGTCAGAATAGATGTGGCCTTGTTGGAGGAGATGTGCCACTGGGGATGGGTTTTGAGGTTTCAAAATCCTATGCCAAACCCAGTCAGTCATAACTCCCTACACCCCCACCTCACTGCCCTGCTTGCTTCCTACAAATCAGGATGTGAAGATCTCAGCGAATGCTCCAATGCTATGCCTGTCTGCTCCCTACCATGATGATCATGGACAAACCCTATAAAGCTATAAGCAAGCCATGATTAAATGTTTTTTAAAATAAGAGTTGCCTTGGCCAAACTATCTCTTCACAGCAATAGAACACAGACTAAAATAACAGTGAAAGAAAAGTAGACTAAAGGAATTCATGACCACCAAGTCATCCCTACAGAGGATGGTAGAAGGAATACTTCAGCCTAAGGAGAAAGATAAAAACACTCAAGGGACTATAGGAGTTAAAATAAGTAGTGTCCTGTGACTCTTTAAACAAAAGACGACTAAGAAAATTCCAAATAATACAAAATCAAGAAAATAACAGGTAACAATGTACATCTTCCAAAAACACCTCTAAATATCAATGACCTAAATTCACCCATCAAAGGACAAAGACCAACAGATTGGATTAGAAAACAAAACCCTTCTTTCTGATGCCTCCAAGAAACACATCTTACTGCCAAAGATAAACACTATCTTAGGGTAAAATGATAGAAAAATATTCCAAGCAAATAAACAAGGAAACAAGTAGGTGTTATTATTCTAATACCTGACAAAGTCGACTTCAAAATTTTTTCTCCAATAGAGATAAATTGAGTTACTTAGTGTTGATCAAGAGGTCAATACATCAAGAGAAAATTACAATTCTAAATATATATGTATTGAATATAGATAGACTCATCCAAATTTATAAAGCAATCATTACTGTATTTAAAGTCACAGATTAACACCAACACAATAAAATGGGGGAGTTCATTACCCCACTCTCACCATTAGACAAAACAACTGTTAAAAATGAATAAAAAAACACTGGAATTTATAACATCATAAATCAAATTGACTTAACAGAAATCTACAGAATGTTCCATCTAAACACCAAAGGATTCACATTCTCTTCACCATCATATGGACCTTACTCTAAAGTATATTAAATATCAGGGCACAAAGCAAGTCTAAACAAATAAAGGAAAATTGAAACATCTTATGTTATATCTTAAAATAATGGGATAAAACTATAAATTCATAGCAGAAGAAATTACTAATGGAGATAAAACAACATACTACTGAGTGATGACTGGGGTCATTGAAGTGTAGGCAGAATTATCCTGTACTGCAGTAGCTCTTAAATAAACACATTGAGGTTTATATTAATTACAAATGCCCAGCAAATAGCTCAGGCTTATTACTAATTAGCTCTTACATTTTAAGTTAACACATATTCCTTATTTAAGCTCTGCCACATAGCAGTAACTTTATAAACATGTTACATTCATCTCCTGCTCCCTCTGTATCTGGCTGGCAATTCTAGATTCCTCTATTCTTCCTCCCAGCATTCTCCTAGTCTGGCTCTCCTGCCTGATCTTATTCTGCTCAGCTATTGGCCAGTCAGCTTCTTTATTAAACCAATCACAGCAACATATATTAATACAGTATAAAGGAATATTTCACATTATTGCAGAAATCAATTTGTAAATTTTTAAAATTATAAAATTAAGTGAAAATGAGATATCCAAATCTGCAGGATACAGTGAAGACATACCTAAATGAGAAGCTTGTAATTTTAAATGTTTACAATTTTAAAAATCAGAGAGAAAAAAATGTAAAAAGACAAAAAAAATCTGGTGATGCACCTAATGGCACTGGTAAAGCCAAAACAAACCGATCCCAAAAGCAGTAGATGGAGAGAAATAATGAAGAAAATAATAGCAGAAATTAGTGATAGGGAAAGGAAAAAATAGGATCAATGAAACTGAATTGTTTCTTTGAAAAGTTAAAGCTGACAAGCCCTTAGCCAAATTAACCAGAAAAAAAGAGAGAAAAGACCCAAGTTAATACAACCAGAAAGGGAAAGCAGATGTTACAACAGATACTAGGGAAGTTCAGAGAATCACAAAGGTAAAATAGGGTCAGGGGCAGCAGAAGAAAACCCACAGAGCCAAGATAACTCAGGCTCAAGGAGACAGAACTGATAACCAGGAGCCTGTGTGGGACTGACCTGGGCCCTCTACATATATGCTATGGATGTGTAGCTTGATCTTCTTGTAGGACTCCTGACAGTGGGGAGTGGCTATCTCTGACTCTATTGCCTGCTTTTGGGATCCTTTACAGTTGCCAGATTGCCCTGACCAGTCTTAATAGAAGAGGAGTTGCCTGGTCTTATGGTCAGTCTTACTGCAACTTGATATACAGTGATTGGCTGGTGTCCATGGGAGGCCTGCCCTTTTCACATTACTCATTATTGCTTTCTGGTGTTAATTAATTAAATATTTAAACAATCTTTTATATCCCTCTATGGAAAAACAAGTTTAGGCCATGTATTTAGGCCATGGACAATGACTTGTCCTTGTGATTGTACACAGCTTGAACTCATGAGAACTTAGCTCATGTAATTCTTCTTAACCCTCAGAGTATAAATTATCTGATGCTCTCAGTAAAGTTGGCTATTGCATGACACTTTAGTTTGCCTCATTTATTGGTTTTATTCCTCCAGGTCCCACCACCCCTAGAGCAGTGACATAACCCTATTTACAGATATCAAGATTCTATACACAAGAGACCCCAAAGACTCCACGAGGAAACTCC
This sequence comes from Ondatra zibethicus, assembly GCA_004026605.1. NCBI lineage: Eukaryota > Metazoa > Chordata > Mammalia > Rodentia > Cricetidae > Ondatra > Ondatra zibethicus. Next base: position 21,465 of record PVIU01021570.1, read on the forward strand.
TAAAGCTGACAAACGCTTTCAGCATCAGATTGCAGAACTAAAATATACAAATTGGAAGCCTTCCTATGTATCAAATATAATAAAAACCCAGAGACAGATATTGGGGTTCAAGTTTAAGATCAGAGAAGCAAAGCAGCCAAGCCACTAGAGAGACCTTACCTCTACCAAGGCTCAGACAAACAAAATGATGATCCTGCCTCTACGAATCCTCAGATTAAAACTGAGTTTGATTCCTGTCTCCTCCCATTTTATGGTCCTCTCTAGTGCTGGGATTAAAGGCATGCAACATCACTGCCCAGCCTCTATGGCTATCTAGTGTGGCTGCTGGGATTAAAGGTGTGTGCAACCACTGCCTGGGTTGTGTGGCTGACTAGTGTGGCTGCTTTGCAATGATCTTCAGGCAAACCTTATTTATTTAAACACAAATAATATACCACCATATTCCTCTATATCAAATACAAACAGACTGAGAAAGAAATCGGGGAAACAATATCACAATAGCCTCAAGAAAAATGAAAATATGTGGAATAAACCTAACAAAGGTTTATTTATGAAAGACCTGCGCAATGCTCCCTTCCAAGTACTGAAGAAAGCAAGGATGCCAGAAAGTGTCCTTTCAATTATGTGGATTGGTATTACTAATACTGTGAGAAATACTGTTCTACCAAAAGTGATCTATAAAGTCAATGTAATCACCATCAGGATTCCCAGACAATTCTTCACAGAACTGAAAAAAAAAAACTTCATATGGAAGCACAAAAGACCCCGGGTAGCCAAAATAACCCTGAATAATAAAAGCACTGCTACAGATATCATCATTCCTAATTTCAAGTTACACTACAGAATCAGAGAAGTAAAAAAACAGTATGGTACTGGCATTAAAACAGATATATTAATGAATGAAATAGAATCAAGGACCCAATATAGGTTCGTATACTGACAGCTGCAGAGGGCTAATGAAATCTAGTGCTTGATATGTGCACAGCCATGCCAAGGACCCCAAAACCTTAGACTTGGCCTAGGCTCAAAGAAAGGCAAAGCTTTCTCATGGCCCATGTGTTGGTGCTGATAGTGTGTGCAGAAATATCCACCGTAGCTTTCTTCCCATGGATAGTGACAGTCTGAAAACTGCTCCTATATATATTAGCTAAACCTGACTCTTTGTTCACTTGTATATAATGACTGATTCTTTGTTCGGTTGTATATAATAACTCTGCCTACTTATTTATATCAATACAATAACTCCTTCTCTGTGTTCAACTGTATTTAATAAACATGTTTATCTTCCTGGGTACTGCTGCTTCATCAGAGGGCCCAGAGAAACCAATCCCAACTTTCTGTTCATGTGTCCATGTGTCTGTTCTTTCTTTTCTCCCTTATAGTTAGGGCTCTGGAATCTAGCCATGTAAAGATGCAGCAGATAGCCACCTGGTTATTAACATTTTAAAAAACAGTATCTTTAGCAAATGGTGTTAGGAAAACTTGAAATCAACGTGTAGAAGAATGAAACTTGATCCTTCTCTTACCCTATACACAAATCAATCCAAATGGATAAAACTTGTAGAAGAATGATTAAAGAGTACAGGATATAGTCTCAGCTAAGGACTTTCTTGAAGCATGATTAATAAAAACTCAGAGATAGATATTGGGGTTCGACCTGAAGATCCAAAAAGCAAAACAGCCAGCCATTGTCTCTTACAATGAACTTAGTCTGAATTGGCGATCCTTCCTCCAGGAATCTCAGAATGAGACTGTGTGAGAGCTGTCTTCACCTATTTTATAATCCTCTCTAGGGCTGGGAATAAAAGTGTACACCACCTGATATCTATGGCAAACTAATGTGGCTACTGGGATTAAAGGTGTGGGTTACCACTACCTGGTCTGTAAGACTGACTGACCAGTAAGGCTGCTTTACTCTCTGATCTTCAGGCAAGCTTTATTTATTAAAATACAAGTGAAATGCCACTACACTCTCTGACTAGTATTCCATTTGTTTAGGAAATAAAACTAGCAACTCAACCAATAAAGTCAACAACTGGGACTTCATGAAATTAAAGTTTCTATACGTCAAAGGAAACTGTCAATCAACTGAAAAGGCAGCCTATTATAGAATGGGAAACATTTTTTTGTCAGTTATACATGAAACAGGAGATTAGTGTCTGGAATACATAAAGAACTCAAAAAACTGAATACCAAGAAGATTAAAAAATCCAATTTATAAGAAAAGGTTCTCAGAAGAAGTATAAATAACTAAAAAATATTTTTAAAAATATTTACCATCCTTGGCCATCAAGGAAATGCAAATTAACAGCCACTTTGAGATTTATCTTATCTCAGTCAGAATAATATCAAACTGCCCCCTAAATTTACATCTCTGTACCCATAGATTAGCACATCTCTCAGACCTCATCAGAGATGTGGTCTGTGCAGGGGGTGATGTTTGTGCAGAAACTCACAACTGATAAAAGTGCAAAGTGTGAGTGTCAGAAGAGTGCTAGGCACAAACGGGACATCTACTACCCCCCCCAACACACACTACTTACACACACCAAAAAAAAAAAAAAATGGTAAGAGCTGGAGACCAGAGACAACCAATCAAAACAATGTCTTCTAGATATGACTAGACTGATGTACTCAGGTGCTCATAGCAGTTGTGGTTGCCTGAACAAGACCTCCACAAGATCTATCTAGTCATCATTCTAACACAAGGGAGGAAGGGTTTGTGATCCCTTCCATTCAGTTGAGAAACTAGTGACGGTTGATGGCTTCTGGGGGTAAAAGAGACATTTTAAGGGCATAGCCCTTGGTAGAGCAACCATGCTCTAGTGGGCGGTTTCATCACCAGGAGTGTATGGTCAGCACAACCTGAACTTTGTGGGGTATTTTCTTAAGAAGTGTAAAAAGAGGACTTGAGATTGAGAGTGGGTAGTGAGGGAGGAACATATCTGAGAGGAGATACAGGGAGGAGTAGGGTGTGGATAAGGTCAGAATACACTGTGTGAGATTCTCAAAGAGTGAAAGGATCCTCTAAACAAAGGAGTAAGACAGTTATTATTCTGAGTTGTGTGTAGAACAGAGAAAAGGAAAACATTAGGGACAAAATTAAACACTTTACTATGATCTTCATTCAAACTGAGATTTCTTTTTTTTTTATAAGACCAATAAGACTTTTTTAAAAAAAAATGTCAAAACAAAAAAATATGAGCAGAAATTCTACAAAAACCCCATTGAGTTCATTTTTATCTATTTATTTATTTTTTGTTCATCTGTGGCTGGGCACAGGGCCTACTTTTATGTGCTATTAATGTACCCATTGAAATTCTATTGAATAAAACTAACTTTTCCTTTGCAATTTCTTGCCAACTGCAGATAGTTTTTTGGTTATGGATGGAAGTTTGTGCTCAGTTTCCCTTCTTGTCACTGGGACCCCATCTTCCTGGAACCTGTGCAGGATGTTTGTGTATTTCCACAACCTCTGTCAGTCCACACAGGCTTCAGCAGTGTTCCTGTGTTGCTGAGGAAGAGCTGTTCTTGAACCTGTGCAGGACGTTTGCATATTTCCACAGCCTCTGTCAGGCTGAGATTTCTTCTAATCATCTTCTTTGTTCCCTTTTGGGGGATGGGATCAAGTAATAGCTGAACTCTAGTCTTGGGTAGGATTCCCATTATCTCTTATCTTATGATTCTTCTTTCAGGATTGGAAAAGGGTTTGAAAATGGGGGGGAAAAAGGAAATGGAAGAGGCTTGAGTAAATGGGGTGGGGATCACAGTATTGAGTGCTCAAAATTACCACTAGGGATTTCTCTTAGAACTTTTATTTCCAAACAAGTTTCTCTTACACATCATACAGAAGCCACCGGAAGGCAAGCAGTGACAGATGTCACTGACAGGGATGGCTTTGTGGTGTTGTTGCTGCTGCTGTTGTTATTGACAGGATCTCTTTATGTAACCCTGTCTGGCTTGGGATCCGCAGATATGAGTGCGGCCATGTTAGGCATGAGCAGCAGTTTTAAACTAAGGTACAGTTGAATAATGTACTTGTAGCAGACAGTGCTCGATGGCTGTCACTCTAAACAGTTCACTACTGCAGGATTCTCCTTCTCTGTATGAAGGCATGTCTGGACTGCTGCATTTACTTTTTAAGCTGAAATAACTGGCAAGAAGTAAGAATAATAAAGACTATATATTTAAATTCTTGTCATCTTAGCCTTCAATGCTAGGGCAGGGGGCAACCTTGAAATGCAGTGCTTTTACCAAACTCCTACTGAGCTATTAACAAACAACAGGTAGCAATGTTTCCACTCCTCTGTAACGAGTGATTGTGGGAAGGACCAAACAACCGAGAGAAAAGACAGGCCATAATGGCATTCATTGTAGAAGAGCTTCAAATGAAGGATCGATCGCCTTGAGGTTCCAGACCTCTCAAGGGTGAAGGAACCCTTTCACAGGGGTCGCCTAAGACCTTCAAGAAGCACGGATAGTTACACTAGGATTCAAAACAGAAGCAAAATAACAGTTATGAAGTACCAACCGAATGAATTGATGGTTGGGAGGGGGTCACTTAATACAGGAACTGTATTAAGCCACAGCATTAGGAAGATTGAGACCCACTGAGAAGTTTACGCAGGTTACAGAAACAAAATGAGAGTAGCGATGGGGCCAGGACACTGTAAACAAATACCTTCAGAATGTGTTTACTTAATGCTAAAGCAGAAATCAAACGTAAGAGGGTTATTAGAGGGATCTGCATCTCTCTGCATCTGCATCTGTCACTTTCCTTAAGCAAGTGGACGCTGTAAGTGGTATAAAAGACAAATTACTCATTTGTTCCTCCACACAGCATTTTGCTCAGCCAGTGCTTTCAGAAGCACACAATGCTCTGCACACTGTTCTGCCCAGACTGAAGATAAATGGAGGGCAAGGACAACTGGAAAATGTGCTACTAAAATGTGTTACTTAACTTCTAGCATACTGTAGATAGCCAATATTTTTAAACTAGCAGTTTAATTATTTTTTATTTCTATGTAGAAACCACCACTCATTATGCAATAAAGAAAAAAAAGTCAAATGAAGCCTGCAGATTTTAGTGTCTCTTAATTCATGGTAAAAATAGTCTCAGACCACCCAATTTTCCTATGAATCAGGTAAAAATGATTCAACTAATGACTACTTACTCACAGAGCTGCAGTGCCTAGTTCTTACTGAGAGCTTTACCATATCGTTCATCCGTCAGACACGAACCATGGATTGACTAGTAGCTTAAAATAAATCTATACATTTTACCAGAATGGGCAAGCAAACATGTTCAGGATGTTCATTTTCAGAAATTATGTCTCCCTTGCCTAATAATAGATAATCAAATCCTGGGTTACAATATGGGAACAAACCACGGGAAAATGTGAGGGTTTTTTCTTCTATTTTCCTTTTATTAGCACAAGATTATTCTGATTTTACCTTCCCCCAACTCCTCCCAGATTCTCCCCGACCACACCTCCCATACAAATCAACACCCTTTCTTTCTCTCTCGTCAGAAAACAGGCATCTAAAAACTAATAATAAAATAAAAAAGATAAAACGTGAATATGACAAAACAAACAGAAGAAAAAGAGCCAATGGAAAACACATAGAGATGCAGGGACACATACATAAATCCCATAAAACACAAAACCATGAGCCATAATATATACAAAGGAATATTACAAAATAATATTACAAAGGAATTGTAAGGTTAAAACAAAAAACCTTGAGGCAAAGAACCTACAAAAAAATGCCAGTGAGTTAGTTTAGTGTTGACCATCTACTGCTGGGCATGTGGCCTGGCCTTAAGTGTGGTTTGTATCTCCAGTGAGACTCTGTTGGAGAAAACTAACTTTAATTTGCAAGCAGTTACCAATTGGAGATAGTGTCTGGGTAATGAATGGGAGTTTGTATCTACTTCTCTCAGCACTAGGACCCCAAATGTGGCCCAGACCTGTGCAGGCTCTGTGAGTTTATATGTGTGCTGGCCCTGTTGTGTTAGGAGGGCCTTGTTTCTTTGGTGTCCTCCATCCGCTCTGGCTCTTACAATCTTTTTGCCTCCCCTTCTGAAGGGTTCCCTAAGCCCCAAAAGGAGGGATTTGGTGGAAACATCCCATAAAGGATTGACTATTCTAGAGTCTCTCTTTCTATGCACATTGTCTAGCTATGGATCTTGTATTTATTCCTGTCTACTGTAGAAGGAAGCTTCTCTGATGATGGCTGAGCAAAGAGGCACTGATCTATGAGTATAGCAGAATGCCATTAGTAGCTCCTATCTAGTCTAACTAGTCTGAGGTTCTTGGGCACCCAAGCACCATTGTATATGAGTTCTATCTCTTAAAGTAGGATGTACATCCAATTAGATATTGGTTGGTTATTCCCACAACTTCTGTACCAATACTACCCCAGTGTATCTTGCAGGCAGGTCACAATTGTAGATGCAAGGGTTTATAGCTGGGTTGGTATTTACCTTTCTCCTTTGGAAGCATGCAGAGTACCTGCCAATACCATGAACACTAGTTCATAGGGGTGCAGGCCCTAGATAGGCAACAGATTCACTTCTCCTTGTTCAGTGAGTTGTGTAGTTGGTGTCTGTATCAATAGGGCTTTACTATCAGCAATAGCTTGGGTTGTTTGGGAGTTTCCATAGGGTCCCTTTGGTCAACAACTCTGTTAGCTTTAACTTATTCCGGAACTGGAGGCTCGTTTGGTGGTAAGAGATGGAGCTCTGTTTCCTCCATCATTTGGCGATGTCAGTTAGATCACCTTCATATATGTATACATTTTAGAAGCTTCTACTGTATTAAGTTTCTATATGAACCCTCAAGTGGCTCTTACTCTTAAGTGTCTCTCCCCCATTCCCTCTCTTGCCTCTGGCTTCCCTCCTTCTCCCTATTTGATAGCCTATTCCAGTACCCCTCCCTTGTGGTGGTTTGAATGAGAATGGCCCCCACAGGCTCACAGATTTGAATACTTAGTCACCTGGAAGTGGTACTATTTGAACAGATTAGGAGGTGAGAGCCAGTCAGGTATAGCCACTGGGGTTTCTGGGGTAGAAAGTCTTTCTGGATACTGGGAGCGGACCCAAGAAATGGGGACAGGCTAGAAGGAGTAATGGGGCTGAGAGGGTTCCTTAGGTGGAGGGAGGAAAGCAGGGTCCGCAGCAGGATCTAAAAAGTTCCCTGGAGATAAGGATCGCAGAGGGAGGTGAGGCCCAGCAGGTGGCCTGCTTCAGGTCTGGCGGTGGGTCTAGGTAATTAGATTTGGAGGACAGGAAGAAAGTGAAGATTGCCTACCTGATTCCCAGGCTAGTATAGCCAGAAGGTTTCCAGGGAGAACCTCCGGAGTTTGGAGGCTGAGCCAAAGGGGTGAGGTGAGGGTCTAAGACTGTGGTAACGCTCTGCTTTATCCCTGGGAATGTGGCCAAGAGGGAGGCGGAGCAACAGCAGCTGGCCTGCTCCACAACTGGGAATAAGACTGGGGAACTGGAATGGACGGACCCAAGGAAGGTGAAGATCGTCTACCTTGACTGGCCGGCGTGAAAATGGTTTTTAAAGTAGTTGCATTTATCAAAGCCTGCTTTCTAATTTTATTTTGTATCTTCAGCTTCATTGGTGGTTTACACCCATTTGAATTAGAGAAATTCAGACAGGGGGAGTCATGATGCCCCAATTAATGCCTTTTGTTCTAGACAGGCTGAGAAAAAGACTTCAAAACAATGTCTTTACAAATAAGCTCGTGCCTGTAGCAGACTGCACTTACCCTAATCCCCCACACTCCTCCTTTTGTCGCGGAAATCTTGTCTTTGCACTGTTTAAGTCGCTAGGAAAAGAGAAAGGGGGATCAAGTCGCGCCTCTCGGTCACCAGTTAAGATTTTAATAAATAAAACCCTGACTGGCGACATGTTTCGTTCTATTATCACCTGAAAGAGCTGAATGCAATGAATTAAAGATGCCATGTTCTCAGCACCAGGTAGAACCAAGCTGCTGTTGATTCGATGCCCTCACCTAGAATGCTCCCTATCCCTTAATCATCATTGTCCCAAGTCGTTTGAAAACAAATCTTAAACAGGTGTCCCTCTGCTTTGCATGGACCTGTGCTCTGATTACTCTTGTATTTTTTTTTCCAAAAAAAATATTTTCATCAATTCTGGAATGGGGAATGACTTTTTTTAAAAAGAGATGCAGATTCTAGGAGAGACCAAGGAAAGTTGGATTGCAAGAGGAAGATGGGAAGAGGGTAAGGGGGCTTCAGGTGGGTGGGTGGGGAACCGCGGGAGGGTCGGATCACCGCTGCCCCCGCTGCCCGCGCGAGCCTGCGATTGGCCGCGCCGCCTAGCACCCGGGAGGCGCAGCTCCGCGCGCCACCGCCCCTCGCTCCCCGCCGGTTGGGCTCCGCGCGCCTCCGAGCGCTCCGAGGAGAAGCGCAGACCTGGCAACAGCGTCCATCTGTGCGCGCCGCCCTCCTGCGCCCTAGCCCGCCATGGGGCCAACTCGCAACTCCTAGGGCTCAGCCTCGGGCCAAGAGAAATCCGAGAAGCAACAAGCAGAGGCCAAGATGAGTTTCCGCAAAGAGGATGGCGTGAGCAGCTTGTGCCAGAAGGCACTGCACATCATCACCGAGCTGTGCTTCGCGGGCCAGGTGGAGTGGGACAAGTGCTCGGGCATCTTTCCCGCGGATAGGGCCAGCCAGGGAGGAGGTGGTACAGGTAAGGGGATCGACCTGAACTGCCCTGGACTAGAGGTATCTTCGGGGCAACCTTCCTGGCTGGCGCCTGTCTCGCCCGGCCAGGGCGACTTGCTTGCTTAGTTTGTCGCCAGCGCCTGCTGGGTCTCTGCTCCTAGGCGGATCTCGCGCTCTCCCACCTGCTGCTCTGGCGCCCCAGGGACTCGGTGCCCTGGCTTGTCCTGCAGGTCGCAAATGGGACCACCCAGCCTGGCGAGAGAATCTGCACTTGGCCTCAAGGAACCTGCTCATAGAGGTCGTAGGACTGAGTCGGCCCTAAAATGCAGAAAGGGTCCCTCAGCTGTAACTTTCTCGGATGCAACCTGTCGAGCTCTCTAAAGCTTCCAAGGCCTTTCATAACGCACATGCAAATTTCTAGTACTTCTTGGCAGCGATGGCTAAAGGGTATTATTGATACCTGCCGCTCAGGTCACTTGTCAAGGAAAAGAGATTCTAAAATCCTTTCCACACTACTTACTGGTCTCCAGAACCATGGAAGCAAAAGATGGGGGAGGGTGGGCGAGGGGAATGGGGAGAGAGGAAGAGATGTTATCAAATGACCCCAGGGTCACTTGATCGCATTCGGAGATGCACTGTTTCCTTCTGTAGAGTCTTTATGGCATTCGTTTTGTTTTCTCCTGTCCTTTTGGTCCCTGGGCAAGGGTTTCTGGCTTGAGTGGGAGCATAGCTAGGGCAACAGGTAAACGCAACCCCAACCAAAGTCAGGCTCAGGAGAGAGGAGAACACAGTTACTGCTCCACCATCCACCCTGGGCACTAGACAAAGGAAGGGAGAGGTGGTGGGGTGGGAATGGGTTTGATTTAGCTGGGACTTAGGGCTGTTTACATGGACGGTCTCTAAGGTTTTCAAATGCTCTGCCGATGGCAACAGAAACAAGGAGGGGGGTTGTCTGAGCCTGTCAGAGCCAGGGATTCGTGAAGCAGAATGAAACATTATTGCTGCTGTCAGTGTGATGGGAGCAGCCAGTTTTTGAATGTATAAGCACAACCCAATGTCGTTTCTGTTGTTTAGTGGGTATTAGAGTCTTGAGAGTAACTGAAACTGAACAGTG
>PVIU01021571.1:0-31245 GCA_004026605.1 Ondatra zibethicus
AGTGGGTATGGCCTGTGTCACTGTAGGGGTGGACTTTGAGGTTTCCTATGCTCAAGCGTCACTCTGTCTCAGTTCACTTCCTGTTTCCTGCCAATCAAGATGTAGAAATCTTAGCTCCATCTGCAGCACCGTGTCTGCCTGCACGCCACCATGTCCCACCATGATGATAATGGACTGAACCTCTAAACTGTAAGCCACCCCAGTTAAATGTTTTCCTTCATCACAGCTGCCATGGCCATGGTGCTTGTCACAGCCACAGAAACCCTAACTAAGACAGCTAGTGACTACTCAAGACATCATAGGCCACAGGCATAAGGGAGGAAGCCTTTAGTCTTGACTGAAGTTGAGCAAACCTTGGTGCATGACAGAATAGGTAGGTTCAACTCTGGCTCTGTGTGACCATGGAGAGGTCAGTTCCAACATTCCCTATTCCCAGGATTTTGTAGCTAGAGAAGCCCTCTTACCTCCAAAGCTTGGGCAAAGCCTTGTCACCCCTCAGGCCCTACAGACAGTACAAAGTGGAGCAGCACAGGCGGTACCCTGCGTCCCCTCCCCCTTTAAAGGCAGTGGGAGCAGAAGCCTGGGTAACAGTATGATAAAGAAAAAAACAAAAGGACTCCAAGAGGAACTCAGTAAATCAAGCAGGACAGAAATTTTACCTGCTTATCAGAAGGGGCTGTCAGCTACCCCGAGCCCTTTTCTGCCAAGGACTGCAAGGTGTTCATAGTGTCTGTAAGTGCACAAGAGAACATGGATTCTGTCTCTGTGAGGGATCTCCCATTGCAAGGAAAAGTCAGGCTTGATTAACCCCAATCCTCGACAGCCTGGCAGAGTCTTAACTATTGAAATGAGGCCAGCAGCCACTAATCTAGACCCCACTGGTCCAGTTGTGATGACATCCTTACGTCCCCAGGGTGTGACTGCCTCGGAGGATGGAAAGACAGGGTCCTGCACAGGCTCAGACAGCATTAAGGCCCCAGGCCCCAAAGGGGTTTCCTGAGGACAGCCCCTGACATCCTCAGGACACAGGTGTGCTGTCTTCTTCAATTCCATTTTTTTTTCTTAATGAAAACTCCAACTTAGACCTTGAGGCCTGAGTCTCATCTGAGCGGCCATGCAAAAGCTCCGGCCCCCTTGAGCTTCTGCTTCATAGTCTGTGTGGGGAGTCAGAATCAGGACTGAAGCCTTTAAGTCATGCAGAGAGCAAAGTCAAGGCCGGGACTGGATGTACTTTGTAAACCCAAAGCACCAGGCGGTCTCTGTTCATGTTCTTCAGGTGGCCTCTTTAGGGCCCTGGAAAATTGTGTCAAGCAGATGGAAACTTCAGATAAGGTTTAGCCTTAAAAAAACAAAAAAAACAAAAAAACCACTTTTTTGACTTTTCAAAAGAAACATTTGCTTTCATCAGAAATGACTCTTAATTCCTTCCTCACCCCAAGGACCCTTGCTGGGCAAAGACCACCTTTCACCATATATGGATTAGATTGTCATGCAGAAGCAGGGCTCTAAAATATGATGCTATGGGCTTTTCAGGACTAGGGTGGACAGCCTAGCCTGAACTGGCCACACGTGTGATTGGAGTCCTGTCACAGAACTTGTTGTTCTAAGCTGTCTGGAAGGCAAAAATCAAACAATGGATGACCGCCAGGGCTTTGCGGCTGGGTTGGATCTGGGTCGCAACTTGGTCTGTGTCCTTGGGCATGTCACCTTGCCACTGTTTTAACAGGTCTTTCCGAAACCATCCGAATGACAGGAACATGAAAATCATCTCCTAGGAGGGCTGGGTGGGTTTACTAGTTCACACAAAGCCTCTCACATTGCCTAGCACTGACATGGTCTTCACAGAGTGTCAGCCATTACATTAGGGAACGAAACAAAAGAAAGGCCAAAGTTTCCACAGGAAGGAAGCCCACGGAGGTCTCCCTATGAAATTTGCTCAAGAGGACTCAAAATGAATGAATGAAGGCCGCTCTCAACAAATAAGCTACCCAGGGTGCCCATGCTTCAGGGAATTAAGAAGACACAGACTTTGGCTCGTGTGCAGTAGGAAGTTCATATAGAGGATCCAGCAAGGTTTGTCCCAAAAGTCCCTAAAAATTAAAACCTCTCGCCGGGCAGTGGTGGCGCACGCCTTTAATCCCAGCACTCGGGAGGCAGAGGCAGGTGGATCTCTATGAGTTCGAGGCCAGCCTGGTCTACAAGAGCTAGTTCCAGGACAGGCTCCAAAGCTACAGAGAAACCCTGTCTCGAAAAACCAAAAAAAAAAAAAAAAAAAAAAAAAAAAAAAAAAAAAAAAAAAAAAAAAAAATTAAAACCTCTCATAGAGCTGTGGCTACCTGTGGCTACACACAGGGCTGCAGGTTGTCCAGGGAGGGGCCTACCATTCACAGGTCAGCCACTCTGCCCATATACTGAGATGTAAGTCTACGCATCCCCTAGCACTTCATGATGCATGGGATCCATAAGCTCTGGCTGGAGCCATTCACCAGCAACACAATTCAGTATCCAGCATAGTTATGAGAGCCCGGTCATGTCAAAATGCCCAAATGATCCCCAGCAACTAATGTCCCTCTGCTGTCCTCGGTGTCTTCACAGAGGTTGTCCCTTCAGGCCTCAAGGATTCTACACTCCAGGAATATCTATAATGGTGTCCATGGCAAGGATCTGCTCCATCATCAAATCACCCAAAAGAGTTGGGGAGCAATTAACTGATCCGTCCAGGCCCTCTGGGGTGAGTGTCTCAGCCAGAAGGCATGACCCTGGAATGAGAACACAGAAATTCAGTCACCCAGAGAAATAACGAGCAAGTTGGACCAGCGGCTCTCATGGGAAGTGCTTGAAAAACGAGATTCTTTTAGAAATTCCTCTATAAAAAGACAAGATCTCCTGAGTAAATTGGGAGCATGGGGAACAAGAGAGAGGATAGAAGGGGAGGGGAGAGGAAGAAAGGGGAGCGGAGAAAATATATAGCTCAATAAAAACAATTAAAAAATATAATAACACAGAGTCAACAAAAAGATAAAATTGAATAATATAAAATACTCAAACTAGGAAAATTGCATATATATGCATATATTGCATATATATAAATACTCAAACTAGGAAAATTGCATATATATATTTTTTCCTAGTTTGAGTATTTATATATATGCAATATATGCATATATATGAAATTTTCCTAGTTTGAGTATTTATATATATGCAATATATGTATATATATGAAATTTTCCTAGTTTGAGAATTTTATATTAATACATATGAGGGTTAGGGAGTGGTGTGTCAAATGCTGGGTCATTCTGAGTATCTCTAAGCACTGTACCCAGATCAGTAATACAGCTTTATTAAGTCTTCCATGGAAGAGCGGGCTTTCGGATGATGCAGCTGCCTTTGGAGCATCTATATCTCTATAAGTGGCCCCAATAAACATACTGGCTCACTAAAAGAAAAAAAAATTCCTCTATAATGTGCCCATGAGCCTCGCTCAGCAGGAACAGCTCTGCCCCACCCATGAGCGTGTCTCAGGGAGGTTCCACACCCTCCCTGCTCTATACTAATCCTAAACATTCATTATCTTCATTTATTAACCTTTCTAGACAGTATCACACTTTGTAGGCAAAATTGGCCTTGAATTCAACATCCTCCTGCCCCAGCCAGCTCAGTATTGGGAGTACAGGTACAGGCCACCATCTCCGGGATTGTTTATACGTTTTTACTAAGGAAATTTTCACGTATGACCAGAAAGAAAGAATAGCAGTGTACAGAACCCATTATGTCTCATAAATGTCCATCTCCACCAAGCAGATACCCCTTGTTTTTGCTGGAATATTTGAAAGCAAACCCTCTTATAATCTTCAGAAACAAACAAACAAAATGTCCTTAATTTAATAGTAAGACCAAGCAGCACAATCTGCGACTCCCAAACTCCTCTTCAGTTTCCACCAGTTGTGTTGCTGCACCTCCATCCTGCCTCTGCAAAGGAGAGGCTGACTTTTCTGCCCCTTCTCTCCAGCTTCTTTTCCTAGCTGCCTCTGGCTTCTTCGGGGCTTATAGAATGGAACGGAAGACTGGGAGAGAGGCTGCAGGCAGCAATTTCCCAGAAGCCCCGGTGCAGACTCTGATCTCTTCTCTACAGGTCTTGCCTATCTAAGCTGATGGTGGAAAAAGGTGCAGCCTTGGGGCCTGGAGAGATGGCTCAGCAGTCAAGAGCACTGGTTGCTCTTCCAGATGACCCAGCTTTGATACCCAGCACTTACGTGATAACTAATGCATCACTGAACATTTTGAAATGACCGGACTCTCATAACTATGCTGGAATACTGAATCATGTTGATGGTGAATGGTTACAGCTGGAGCCTGGGGATTCCACACGTCACGAAGTGCGAAGGATGCTTACACTAACATCCTTAACTCTAGCTCCAGGGGATCTGATGTCCTTTTCTGACCTCTGTGGCCACCGCACACATGTGCAGTGATATTTATGCAGGCAAAACCCCCATACACATAAAATAAAAATAACTAAGTCTTTAAAAGAGAGAGATGGTGTCTGGTGACCAAGGTTAGACCCTGGTGCTGTGCACTCCAAACATGGTATGGCCTTCTTTCCCTAGAAGAACTCTTTTCTTTGAAAAGAAAAATGGGAGGGAATGGGATGTGTGAAGAGCTCCCACATGCCGGGGAAATGCAGACTTTTTTTCCCCACTTAGGTCTCACTGGGGAATTTGAGGGTCACAACCACTTCTCACCCTAGAACTGTGCTGTCCACAGTGATAACCAAAAACTGGGCTGAAACATACTTTATATTCCTAGGATTTTTTATATGGATTGCATATTGACTTGTGAGATATTTGCCTGCTGCATGTAAGACTAAAATCGACCTTACCTATCTTTAACTCGTGTGCATATGTACAAATGCACATCTGCACATTTGCAGTGTGCATCCATGTGACTGCAGGAGCCAGAGACAGAGTGTGTCTTCCTTAATGATCACCCCTTTTTTTTTCTTTTTCTTTTTTTTTTAGACAGGGCTTTTCACTGACCCTGAAGCTTGACAATTTGGCTAGACTGGCTGACCAGCAAGATGCAGGGATCCTCCTCTCTGCCCCTGCCAAACGCTGGGATTGCCTCCACAACAGCCATTCCCATTCCCAGATTTTATTTTTTAACACGGGTGGGTGCAAGGAATCAAACACAGGCAATTGGGTAATTATGCTTGCGTTTACACACAGAGCCATCTTCCCACCCTCTTCTTTTTTATTTTAATGTGACTATTAGAAAATTTAAAATTATACCTAAGGCTTGCTTGCCTCATGTTCCTGTTGGACAGTGCGAGCCTAGCTCAACTAAAGCCATAAGTCAAAGGGTTACATTTTAGTAGTATGTTACAAAATTACCACTACCGCCCAAAAAAAAAATTGACTCTAGAGCCAGTAAAGGCTTGAGTGATGAGTGTCTAGTTAGACACTTTCGTATTACACACAGTAAGACTGAGACAAGTGACCAAGAGGTTATAAGTCACCTGTGTTGTTACAGGGCACTTAAGCCTATCTATCAAAGTGTTCCTGGGAAATACTGCAAAGATAGATACCAATCTCCAGGAAGCCCTTCATGTATCTATACCCAAATAGCCACATAATGGCTGGGAAGGCCAAGGGCAAGTGTTGGGGTGTCTTCCCACTGCCTGAAGAGATGGCTAGTCGTGAACCAGCAGGCAGGCCAAGATCCCGTAGAGGTCTGGATCTCAGGTCAACTAACTGGAAGTCAGAGCCCTTAATCTGGCCCTTAGACCTGTTTGGGTTGGCTTTCAGTGTTGGACCAATTATTTGAATCATTTGCCAACATTCAAACATTGGGAAACAGCAATAAAAATCCAGATTTCCGGTTTGCCTTGAAATCACAGATCTGGTAGCGTGAAATTTGTTTTTCCTGCTGGCAGTGGCCCTGTTGGAGTCCTCGGCTGCTGCCTGCTCTGTCTGCCGCCTTCTGACTGAGGCATCGGCCCTCTTCCCCACAGGCCAGCTGCTGGGCCACTCCTCACAGGGCCCCCAGAGCAGTGGACAACTTTTAACACCTGCCCATCTCTACCAAAAAGCTACAAAACTGAGTGGAAAGGATTTTCGTGGTCTAGGGGTATAGCTTAGATGGTAGGTGCTTGCTTAGAGAACAAGCAGCCCTGAATTTGATCCCCAACACTGCAGACACTGAATATGTGGGCAGCACATCTGTAACCCCACTCAGCACTCAGGACATGGAGGAAGGAGTAGCGGAAGTTCAATGCCATGGCCAGCTGTGTACCACGTTGGAGGCCAGCCTGATACATACAAAATACTGTTTCAAAACAAAAGGCAGAGACGCCCCTGGAGAGAGCTCAGTCCTTAAACTCTTACCTCTTACCTCTCAAGCCAGAGGACATGTGTTCAATCCTCAACAGCCAAGAAATAAAAAGGGGGGAAGGGACGGAAGGGAGGGAAGGAGGGAGGGAAAGAGGAAAGGAGAGGGAGGGAGGGAGGGAGGGAAAGAGGAAGGGAGGGAGTAAGTGGCACAGGCTTGCAATTCTACAGCTGGGGAGGTGGACACAGGCAGATCCCTGGGGCTCAATGACCATCTACTACTCTAGCCTATTTGGTAAGTTCCAGGTCAGTAAGAGACACTGTTTGAAAAAAAAAAAAAAAAGGTGGATGTCTCCCCCCACACACACACCCTCCCCCTCAAAGCTTCACTTCCTAGGAGTTAAAAAGAAAGGGTCTTTTTATTTTTTCAGTCCTGCTGTTTCATTGTTGGCTCCGTGGAAGCACCTGTGAATTCCCCATGAGGAAACCGAGGCAGTGATAAGCAGCCAGGCACTGATTACAAGGAGCTTCAACTATGGAAATTCTTTGGGCTTTCTAGCCAGAGCTATAAGGTGTTTCGATGGCAAGGACAATTAACAAAGCCCAGGAGACAAAGCCAGCACAGCCAGTCACCCCATGAGTCTCCTTGAGTTTCGCTTAACACAGAAAGCAAAAGGACCCAGTTTAAGTTAAACCAAGAACAGGAAACAGCCGAGGAGCAGCGGCCTCTGCTGACGTCTGCTGATTTCCCACTAATTGACCACTTCTGCTGTCACCCCAGCTTCCACCTCTCTCCTGTCTATGGGGTCTCCTCAAAACCGAAGTCCCTAGCCTGACACTGAAGGGCTTCTCCACGAGCTGTCCTGTGAGGTGTAAAGATGTACTGATTCGGGCCCAGGGACCTGAGACCTCAGAGTGCGACGGGCCTGGTGCCCCTAAAGGGGCTGACTGCTTGCGCCAGATTCTGGGAGCACGAGGGCCTGGCTTGCTAGCTCCGCAAGAATGGGGTCCTTGTAGATCACAAAACGACATTTCCAAGTGTTATCTCCCTAGAAGTCCTGCAGCAGCTTTGCTTTCTGAAGGACAGGATAGACGCGCTCCAGCAGACCTCTGGCCTCTGACCCGGCCGAGGGCTTCTGTGAGCATGGGCGACAAATGGCGGGACCCGTTGTGCTTTTTGGGGGGTGCCCTGGGCCAGGCAGGACCGAGTCTGTGCAGCTACCGGTGAAGGAGACGCCATAGACTGAGACTCCTACGTCCTTCGTGAGACAATGGCGACACCCAGTGGTAGCAACAGGAACTGATAAGCATCCATGCACTGATTTCAAGGATCCTGGAGTGACGCCTTCAAGGCTCTGGGATACCTGCTTTCATAACCTGATTCTCTGCATGAGCATCGTTCCTACTGTCCCCCCTCCCCCACCCCGGCAGTCCCTGGGCAGCTGTGTGTGCAGAAGCGTCGTCCAGACAATCGTTGCAACTTCTTCCTGGTCTCTTGGCGCAAGGTTTGCCTCATACCTCCAATATGTCTGCCTGTTCCAAAGCTGAAGCCCCAGAGTCCAGGCCACATCCCTCCTGTAAGTGCATGGTTAGGCGCTACCTTTTTTAAAAACCAGGCGACATTCCCAACATGTTCTGGCTTTACTTTAAGGATCACCGAACGACAGTGTCAGCTGGGGTTTGGTGCACCTTTCTAGGCACCAGGCCCACTGTTGAGAAGTTTACACACACTCTTGCAACGCCAACCCTAAGAAAGATTACTGTTGTTTATTTTTTTAAAAAAGTCTTAAGAATTGCCAAAGATCCAACAAAGCCAGGAACCGAACAGTGTCCGACAGATGACAAACCACTCTAGCCAGGTCAAGCCCACCTCCAGGTGTCTGCCAGTTACTGCTCTGTGGGGAACTGACACGCTATAGCAGTGTGGATGCTGTTGGTGTGCTCCACCCCTGGAGCCCTGCGATCCTCGTTCCATCCCATCCCAATCGTGTTCCCTGGTCATTTGTCCCTCTTGCCTTTGGTGTTGGGGTCAGTCCCTGGCGATTCTCGGCTTGTAACGGCCCTTTTCCTGTAAGGACACTAATCATAACGAGCCCATCCTCCCACAATTTCTTTGGCAAAGACTCTCTTCGCGAGCAACCTCACATTCACAGGTACCAGGGGATAGGACACCGACATGTCCTTCGTGGAGACAACAGAACTCATAACAATAACAAAGGGCAACTGATTTGTGAGCAGGGCTCAGATGGCCCCAGGAAAGGGCAGCGGGTTTACGAGTGTTGATTTGATACTTTACTCACTGTGGAGATGGGCTTTCTTGTCCTCCCTTTTATTGGTCCATCGGTGATGCTCTGTGGTCACAGTAATGACTGTGTTTACTCCGGGCTTAAGTGCCTGTGTTTCTCCCTCTCATATTAGGTATAAAATGGAATATTAACTTGGAATATGGCCTCTCCCTCTTGGGCAGTGGTGAGGCCATTAAATGTCAGAATAAGTCAAGCCGACCTTGCCTTTCTGCGGAAGCTCACCCTCCTCAGCCTGTTCTTTAAGGCTCATTGGAGTCAGGCCTCAGCTCCTGGTTCTGGCTGCTCCTTCATTCTCAAGCTCCTGATGCCCCAGGAATCCCTGAGCTGTCAATCAAGCTCAATGCCTGTATCATGTCTTTGTTTAGTGGTTTCTAAAGCTGTCTTAAGTTCTAGATACTCATTGCTGAAATTGAAAGGAAATATTAATCTTACCATGTGGATGTATGGGGAAATCTTAATCCATCTCATGCAATCTTTTGATAAACATGAAAATGCAATGAAGACACAGCTGTTAGTGAATGATACTTGTTGCCATGGAGACATTAACCTTCTCATTCACAGAAATATCTAAAATTAGGGGATAAGAGGACAATGGGGGGGGTGAATGTAATCCAAGTACATACATTTGACGTATGAAACTGTGAAGAAGGGAAAGGTTTGGAAATTGCCTAGAACAAATAACTTCCCTCTTGTCATATGCATATTCTAAATAAACATGAAGTCATCCAGAACTAGAACGACAATAAAATGGGTGATCTCCAAGTGTTGCTGGAAGCCCGAGGTGTCAGGAAATGCAACTTAGACCATGTGTTTCAGTGTAGAAATAGGGCATTCCCAGCTGTGGATCTAATACAAGCATGGTTTCCAGGTGCATCTGGAGATTGAGCAAGATAAGGATGAGCCAGGAAAAGAGAAAGGACCAGTGAAGAGGGAGAAAACCACGTGCCAAGTGTTTGTACAAAGAGGCGTGACTAACGCTGTGACAGGCCTGTGGGAAATCTGATAAGAACAGTGAAGCAGTAGCCACTAAATCTGACAAAATGTTATTGCTGACTAACAGTGCACAGCTGCAGAGGGGTAGCAAGCAGCAAGCTGGAGCGGTGTGGGGAAAGACAATTGGAGGCGGGGCGGGAAAAGCAACACAGTGAAGAGTTTTACAAAGTTTCCTCCAAAAGGAAGTGTAGCAAAAGGGATGGAAAGCAGGGGAGGGGAGGGGTCAAAGGATGAGCGGGCAACAGTGGGGAGTGCTGCCACAGAGAGGGGAGCCCCCCAGAAGCAGGAGCAGTCTCCCAGGGGTTGTCCTCAAGAGGGGCACCGGTGGCAGAGTGTGCACCCATGTGGCGCTTTGATAGAAACTGGATGAATCATTTCTCAGGATGGAAAGAGGGTCGAGTGTGCAGAGAGTGGCCTAGACCTTGGGCTGGAGGTTGGCAGTGTCAAGGTCTATGAACATTGTGATATAGTCTCATTTGGGGGAGCAGAAAGCAAACAGTTTGTATATATGATGCAGACTTGAACACACAGCGCTGTGGACCTGAGTGTGGACTGAATGGGATGTAACAACAGCCCATTCCCATGAGCATATCTTGATCCTGTCACTGATACCCAAATTTCTGTGTGGTCCTTCAACCTTACTGTCCCTGTTTCTCTCATTCCCAGGCCAGGCGTGTCTTGATTTCATGAAGCACTCCATACATCCCGTTCATTATTCACCATCCCTTTCGTTTTTCCTCATTTAACTGATACTGTATTTGATACATTTTTTAAAAAATTAACTCTTTTACTGAACTTCCCACTTGCAAACAAAACCAATCACCTAACTTTAACCAGCTGTCTCCTCTTCCACACCGGCAACGAAACAAACCTTGAGGAAAACAAGAGTTTCTGCCGGATCCCATGTCACACAAACTGGAAACCAAAGGCAATCTTCCCTTTTCCCTGACGGCTAAGGATATTAAGCGCCTTCCTAATTGTTAGCCATTTGTATTTCTTCTTTTGAAACTAGTTTTGCAAGTTAACTAGTTTATTTATTGATCCAATAATTTGGAGAGGGGGTTGGTGTTTAATTTATATCTTGATTATCAATTCCCTGTCTGACATTGGCAAATGTTTTTCTCATTCTGTAGGCTAGCTCTTCGTCCTGCTGATTGTTTCGTCAGACAAAACTTCTTAATTTCAGATAATCCCATTTGTCGGCTCTTAGTGCTATTCTCTGTGCTAAAGCAGCCCTGCGCAGAAAACCGTTGCTATGCCTGCCCCTTGAAGGTTTGAGAGGATTTCCTCTATTTCAAAGTTTTAAATCTTATATTAAGGTCTATGATCCATTTTGAATTCATTTTCAAGGTGAGAGATGTGGATATAGTTCCATTCTCCAAAATACAGAAATGCAATGTTCCTAGCACAATTGGATTAAAAGACTGTCTTTCCAACAATGTGTGTTTCTGACAGCTTTGCCAAGAACTCCGTGGTCAGAACTATGTATTTCTGGGTCGTCTGTCCTGCTCCCTGACCCATGCATCTGTTCTGTGCTACTATGTGTTGTTTTGTCACTGTAGCTCTGTAACGTAATTTGAGATCAGGGATTATGAAGCTCTGGCATTGTTTTTTTCTGCTATGAATTGCTTTCATAATTTGGGGGCATTTTGTGCTTCTATATGAATTTTAGGATTGTTTCTTGTAACTCTGTCTGTTACAAGGATTTAATTTTGAAGGGGACTGAAATGAACCTGTAAATTGCTTTGGGTAATATATACACTTTCTTTCACTTTTAATTAAACTATAGTTATTATCTCTTCGCCTCTCCACCCTCCCCCAGCCCGCTCCCTTAAATTCAGTCTCCTAGTCTACAACATATTCATATATATGTATCATATATACATATGTAGTACATATCTACGCACAATCTGCCAAGCCTGTTTAATATTACTTATGTATATATTTTCAAGGCTGACCACTTGGCACTGGATAACCAATTAGGGGGCTCATCCTGGGAAAGACTAATATTCCCTTCCTCAGCAGTTGTTAATTGCTTATAGCTCTTCATCTAGGGTTGGGCCCCATGAGATTGGCTCCAATCACACTGGCGTATCAACTAGTGTTGACATTGTTCACATCTTGTTTTAGCAACCATATTGTTGAGATTTCATGGGAGGGGCTTTCCTGACATTTCTAGAAAAATTCCCGTATCTCTAGAAAGCAATTGCTGCAGCAGACTTACTTCCTGGCTCTGAATATCTTCCTGTTCCCTTCCTCCACGTTCCCCGAGTCTCAGGTGTTGTGTTGGAGATGTATCGATAGAGGTTGCGTACCCATCGGTTGGTCTCTGGATTTTTGGCCCGTTGAGGCTTCTGCAAGAGGCTTCTTTGACACAAGTGAGAGCTACACCTGACTGTGGTGTAGCACTCACACTACAGTTAGGGACTACACTGGCTTAGGAAGTGATAGTGATAACCGTGACTTCAGGAGCCGCAGGTAGTTGGCTGGGTTCACAGTACCAAGCATGTTTTCCCTCCTCCCGAGGAAGTCTTAAGTCCAATTAGACAGCTGTTGGTTTGGTAAGTGCTACTCACACACTGGAGGCAGTACTTGCCATTTTCTTATTTACTCTTCTTATCCATGAGCATAAGAGACTTTCTATCTTTTAGTATCTTCATTTCTTTTTCTTCAGAGTCATGAAGTTTTGTTGTAGACATCTTTTACCTTCCTAGTTAGGTTTATTTCTCAGTTATTTGGACTTTTTGAAAGTACTGTGAATATTACCAACCTCCTACCCCATGATTCTTTCAATGAATTCACTACCAGGAAGTAGAAAAGCTACTGGTTTTTTCTCTTGATTTTGGATCCTACTATTTGCAGGTGTTTATAATGGCTAGCTCTTTTACAAACAGGACCGTGTCATCTGCAAACAAGCATAATTTGGTTTCTTCCTTCCCTGTTTGTCCTTTGACATTTTCATGCTCTAAAACGTCAAACACTATATTGTATGAGAGTATCTTTCTGGGTGAAGTGGCACATGCCTTTAATCCTGCCAGTCAGAAGGCAGAGGCAGGCGGATCTCTGTGGGTTCAAGGCCAGCCTCCATTACATACTGAGTTTCAGAACAGCCAGGGCTATTTAGAGAACCCGGTGTCAAACCAGTCAATCAAACAAAGAAACAACAGAATATGCTGTTCTGGATTTTAGGGAATGCTGTTGTTTCCTACTTGGCTACAAAACTATCGCGTATACAGCATTTGTTATGCGGAGCCTTCATCTAGTTTCTTCAAGACTTTTTAAATTTTGTGTGTATGAGTGGTTTGCCTGCATTTATGTATACTGTGTTGCATGCCTAGCCTCTATGAAGTTCAGAAGAGGGCATCAAATTCTCTAGAACTGGAGTTAGAGATGACTGTGAACCAACATGTGGATGCTGGGACCCAAACCTATGTCCTCTACAAAACCAGCTAGAACTCATAAATGCTCAGCCATTTCTTCATCCTCATCCCAACTTTTATCAGCAAGGAATGCTGAGTTTTGTCAATGGACTTTTCTTTATTGACTGCCATGTGGTTTCTGCCCTGACGTTAGTTCTAAGTCAACCAGGCATCCTTTTAGGGTATTGGTAAAATTGGTAAGTGTGTGTGTGTGTGTGTGTGCGCGCACGCGCGTGTGTGTATGAGAAATGTAAATGCACATGTAGGGTAAGGACACAGGTCTATTATCTCAGGTGTCCTTTGGTGCAATACACCTTGAGACTGGGTCTTTCTGACCCGGAGTTTGCCAAATAGTGCAGCTGGCTGGCCAGCAAGCCCCAGGAACCTACCTGGGTCTCACTCCCAGCCCTGGATTATAACATGCACTACCATGCCAAGCCCCAGGAACCTACCTGGGTCTCACTCCCAGCCCTGGATTATAACATGCACTACCATGCCAAGCCCCAGGAACCTACCTGGGTCTCACTCCCAGCCCTGGATTATAACATGCACTACCATGCCAAGCTTTTCATGTGGGTTCTGGAAGCTGAGGTCAGGTCTTCATGTTTGCACAGCAAGCACTGGGCTAAGCTAGCTCCATAGTCTTCATGTGCTCTTGAATTCAAATTGTAAGAATGTTATTGAAAACTCATGTCCAACATAAAAAAAAGTCTATCATTTTAATTTTATCCTTATCTGGTTCTGGTATCAAGTTGATGCTAGCTATCCTTGAAGAATTTTAAAATGTATGTTTCTGAAGATGAGCATGGTGGCACATGTCTGTAACCCTGGTACTTGAGACATACAAGAAGAATGCTCCAAGTTGAGGGTTAGCCTGGTCTATATAGTGGGACACAGGACACTTTAGGCCACATAGTGGAACCTTCTCCTCTCAAAAACAGAATAAATAAAACAAAAAGCAAACAACAGAAAGACTAAAAACCCAAAAGCTTGGCATAGTAATTATACATGGAAAGGGGGTAGGGTATGACTTCTGTCATGCAAACAGCATGCAATGATCAAACAGGGTCACTGGCAACAATATTACATCAGCCTTTACCTCCCTGTTATGAATTCAAAAAATCCTAGTTACTTTGCAGTCAACTTTTTTTCTAAGTACTTCTACTAAATCACTAGAAGTTAGCCCTTTCACCCAACTACACCCATGACTTAGATTTTCTCCATTCCCAGAAAAAATGTACATTTTTGTTGTTGTTGTTGTTGCATGTATACTTTCCTGGAGTCATCAGGGAAGAGGGAACCATAGCTGGGAAAAATGAGCCCAGCAGACTGGCCTGTAGGCCAGTATATAGAGCACTGTCTTGATTTAATGACTAAAGGCGACGTCATCCTTGAAGCTAAGACAAAGCCATGGGGAGCAAGCCAGTAAGAGTGTCCTCCATGGCCTCTGCTTCTGTTCCTGCCCTGACTTCCCTTCATAACGGACTAGGAGCTGTGAGGTGAAATAAACCCCTTCCTCTTCAGTCTTTTTCACAGCAGCAGAAAGCTAAGACAGGAGTGACTTGGCCTACAAATGTCAATCAGACCCTGTTAGCTGCAAGTGCTACTGTTCTCTGGGGTCTTTAATAAAAGGGTTGCTGAAGTCTGTCAGCACCTTTTCCTTCACGTATTTTGCAGGTCAACTTTTTGGTGCCCGCTGTCTAGGATTTCTGTCTCCTTAATGGACTGCCTCCAACCCCCTTGTGAGATGCTGTGTATGCCTGTAATTCTGGTATACAAGAGGTTGACATAGGAGGCTGGTAAGTTCAAAAGTCAGCCAAAATTATGCAGTGAGATCTCATCTCAAAAGAAAAAAAAAAGAGCAAAGGCAGAAAAAAATATAGAACTTCCCCTTCTCCTGAAATGTGTTCCACAAAGGAATTTTTTTCTCAGTAAGACTGCCAATCTACTTCCTGCCTAAAATATTGCAAACTTCAGGTTAGCAAACAAGAACGAACAAGTCTCCTGGCCTGTTGAGCATCTCTCAAACTTCATCATCAAGATAAAAAAGCTGATGTGATCATACTAGCCAGTACTGTAGAAACACTTACCTGCTATATACAGCCTTCTCGTCTCCGAGAGCTGGAAACCGAGAGGGTAACAGCTTCCCTCAGCCCTTCTAACTCCACTCTATGCCTTGTGCCCTCCCTCCCAGCACCCACCTCTCCTCAGTCACTATCAATCACCCCGTGTCTCTCCAGAGGAGACAAGACTGAGGGCTGCTATTCCAGAGCTGTCTCTGAATATCATTATTTCCCACCTCAAAAATCACAAAGAAAAGGTCCATCTCAGGTGTGAAGATATTTAAAGTAATCAGGAACTCTTTCCAGATCCAAGGCATCCCTGAGCTTAAGAAAAAGAATGAGCACATATGATTTAGTTGGCTTTCTCTTTTAATCAAAAACATACTTTGTTACAGAGTTCTCAAGAAAGTTTCAACTTTTTTTTTTTTTTTTTTTTTTTTTAGCCACAGACTTCAACCAGGCAAAAGTATATAGAAAGGAAGTAACTGAGTCTGCGGGTTTACCTAAGAGCACAAGCTCTGAGTAGCCCCGAGTGGGAGACAGAGCTGGGAGACCACATCTGTCTCCCACACTGGACTCTGCAGCACGCCAGTTTTCATCACTATAGGCGGTCACATGTCCGATGCACTGAACAAAAAAGCCTCCATTTGGAGGATGACTGCAACTCCATAGTCAGCCTTTTAACCAATCCGAGCCCGTGAGTCCTTCTACCAATGACAAGCAGCCTTAGCAAGTGCAGCTGGTTTCATCCCCTCTTCACCAGCTACCGCAGAGCCGGCCTCTACCAGGACTCCCCAACCCCCCACCCCTAGCCCACCCCCTAGAAAGGTTCCCAGGTCCTTAAAAATAACAAATTCAGTTATTATACTCATCCAAGCAGGTTGGGAGAGAACTCTCTGGAAAGAATGATCCAGCCAAAAGTTGTCTAATCAAAATGGATAGAAAAGAGGCAAAACTGAAGTGAATAAGTATTCAATGATACTGGTTTTCATAGCATCAATTAAAATATTGATACAATTCTGGAGAACTTCCTGTTTTGAGCGTAGAAGAGTTAAGCAACTAAAGACCCAAAGAAAGGACCTCTAATATTACCAGGCATTAACAGGACTTTAATCCATTTTAGGTGAAGAATTGCCAGCACTCAGGAAGACAGTGTCACACAAACCAACTTGTGTCAGAATGCCATGACTCAGAAGAGCCTTTAGACAGGCTGTGAACACCGGCGACAGAAAAGGAAATGGAGGTTCCCCCACCCCAGCTGTTTATGTTTTCCGGTGGACTCACTGCAGCCCCGAAGGTGGTGCTAGGCCTCTGGTTAAAAGTAAGTCATGAGAACATATGTAACTACTTGTCCAAAGAAGACCAAATAATGAAAGATCAAGCCTGTCTCACCGAATAACAAAGAAATAAGCAAGAACCCCCCTCAGACAGCAGAACAAAGGGACAGAGCAAATGCCAACTGCTGTAAGGTGGGCAAGGTCACTTCAAAGCCAGAGCAGGCAGGACAGTCCAAGCCCTCATTTCACAGGTGAGGCAGCGGAGGCCCAGGAAGGGAAACGACTTGCCAAGGACACACTAAATTGTGAACCATTAAGTGCTACTGTCTGAGTCCAGAGCCACATGTGTTTGGTTGAACAGGAATATGAACTCTGGACCTACTGAGAAAACATCTTAAACTGTGTGAACACAGAAATGATTGTCTTCACCAAAATTCTCCTCAGTTCTTCGCACTGAAAAAAGGAATAAAAAGTTTCATTCATTCATTTTAAGTTTAATGCTAAAATCCCTGAAAACATCAGTCATTACATCAGCTACTCCTTGGGGCATGATATCAGACCCTCAATTCTCATAAAGGCACCTAAAGGTCAGAAGTATCTACAGAGGAAGGCGGCCAGAGTAGGGTTAGGAGGACACAAAACAAGCAAGGATGCTTTCGTTAGAGGGCGTGTGAGGTTTGCTGATGTCTCTAGCAAACAGTACAGTTCTTAGGAGTGAATTATGTGGAAACTAAATCTTTCCAAACACGGAGAAAGGGAGGCTATGGGGCTATGAATATGACTTAATCCTCTCTGTATCGACCATATAAAACTCATCAAGAATCAGAGACCACTGGAAGCAATCGAATCAATGCCAAACAGCAATGAACCAAAGTCCTTTGCAACGCCAAGAGGAAAGTGTCCTGGGTGAACACTACTAATTTCCCTCATCTGGTTCCCTCAGCTAAGCAGTTAGGACCGATGAATTAGAACACAATGAGAACACTAAAGAGGCACACTGCCAACCACCCAAGAAGTAGTAGCTGTAAGAAAGGAAAACTGAAGAGAATTCAAAACGAAAACATCCAAACTACAGCAGTCTTGGGCATTCAGAAAAGGCTACATAGTGCTGTCTATCTCAGAGGCCCAGAGCCCACAGAGACAGTAGAGAAAAAGAGAAGAAACGGTATACCCAGTACATCCTGATTTGTTAAATAGCTCCCACCAACAAATGGCTAATTTTTAAAAGGTTTTACTCTTTAATAAGGCAAGATGATGAAAACCTTCACTCTTCAGTAACACCAGATAAACAATCTCGCTGCACCGAAAGTGTAGGTCAGAGGCTCTGCCAAGGACGCTGCTATGGATAAGGCCACTGGCTTTTTACACACTTCTTAATGTAGCACAAGAGAAGACATTGCTTGGTTATGAGAAGGGGAAACTGGGAGGCTTGAGCAGGAGTCTTTTCTTTACGATCATGCGGAGGAGGATTTCAGGGGCTATTTACAGATCGCTGTGTAGTGAGACGAGTTCGTCTATTGGGGAGGGGCATCCCCCCGACCCCACACTGAGGTGCACACTGCTGGTCTCCACCAGGCCCCACCTATGAGAGTTGTTCCTCTACAGGGTTCATGCTCACGTTCACTGCAGTAATCTACCTAACCTCTTCACCACTTTCTATCATTAAGTAGAGTGACAGCAATGAAGACAGCAACCTACAGAAACTACCAAAAGGAACTCTGGCCAACTCCAAATAAAACTGCTCCTTCCAAAGAGGTCTCAACTGGATGGAACAACAAATGAAAATTAAAAACACACAAAACAACAATAACAATAAAAAGCCCTAGCGAGTGGCAATTAGCCAACTCATAGCAGACCAGGGGCAAATACACTTCACTTCCACAGATACTTCACAAGTATTTCCGGAAGACTCCCTTCTCCAATCTGAGTTTACTTTGCCTTTAAAGTTACTAACACAAACCACACCACTCCCTATAAAACTGGATTTCTAACTTTGAAACACAGCATAGTTAATCGTGTGTTGCTGGATTTCCCAGGTATGTCCCCCAGGGCAGCTCATCCTGTCTGAACCTGTACTGTTTATAGGAACTGTGGGTTAGGACAATACAAAAACATGGTGTTTGAGGAAAAGAAGAACATGGCAGTGGTTTATCATCATCTTTGTACAGCAGGGGCAGTAAAGCAGAACAAGTACGGTAGACTCTATCCCACAAAAGAGTCTACTTCCAAGCAAATAAAGGCAATACCATTAAGGATTCCCTTTAACTATGCACAGAAAGGCACAAGACAAAAGTAGAATGGGTTTCAAACCGGGTGGGCCTACTTCATCTCTCACTCAGTTTCCAGTGAAATTGAATCTTAGGAGACTCTTGAGCTATGAATCAGAGACCAACACCCAGAACAACACCCACATCGTAATCAGACTCTGAAAACTACAGAAACGGTTTTATCCTAAAATGGACACAAAATTTTGAAGCTTAGGGAAGTTTTTTAAAGTCTTATTCATCAAAGACGGCAGCTTCCAAGGAACAAAAAGAAAGTTTATAAAAGCACAGGATGGTCACATTATAAGTATCATCAATAACCAGGAGAGAATTCTATGGCTCTTAGTAAAAAACCAAGACAGGTGGCTTGGCTCTGAGGAGATATTTCTTAGCAAATATTTCCCACATACTTTATGAAGATGATTAAACATGGAAACCTGTCTGTAAAGTAGAAAAGGAAGCATCAAGGTGTCCCACGGCATGGACAATGTTCTAGTTGGATGACCTGGACTCTTGAAAGTCTGTTACACTACAACTCTCCCTCTCACTCCTATTCCCCAGTCATAGTAAAAGGGATCTAAAGACAAACATTTCTAGACAAGGTAGTGTTTTATAATTCTGCCAAGACAACATTTTTTAAAAATTACCTTAAACTTATACAGATAATAATTAGGTCTGTAACAAAAGTATTTATAAATTCTTAGAAATGAACTGGTAAAGAAGCATCTTAAAAAACAAGGTGTGTGTAAGGTGGGGTGAGATTTCCACTTCGTCACGTCAGCAGTTGGGGTCTCTGGCCCTTCTGAAGCAGGCCGTAGGGACCTGTTCACTGCAGCACAAAGAAAACGCTGCGCAAGCGTCTCCAGAGGTCAGATGCGTGCCGCACTGCAAAATTCCCAGGGAACTCTCAGAGCAAGGCCTAAAAGCATCTCGATGGTGATCCTGATTTTATTCACACTATTAACCCCAGGTCTAGTTTTGCTGCAGTAAAATAAAATTCAGAAAATAACCAACTCTACACATGATACATAATGTACATGGGAAAGTCCTGGTAGAGTGTGAGGGAAACCAGAGCTGTACAATCCAACTGGCTGTTGCCTGTCATTTAGTAGAAGGTGTCTTGCCACTGAGATTGGACTCAAAAGTGCAAAAGGAAAGCATTTTAAAAACAAAACCTAGAATTCAACTTTGTATATTGAGACTCAGTTTTATTTACGCTACTAACTAGGTAAAAAGTATACATGTGTCTGTGGTACAGTCAACGCATCTGCAGCTTTTCTAGTTCAGTCTCTACACAAAGTCACTGCCGACTGATCGATGATGTCAAACAAAGGGCTTAGAATAACCAAAAGGTATAAAAAAGTTTGCAGTCTTGCCCCAAGATACAAAAACTGAATTTTAAACAATGTCAAAACATACATGATTTAAACAGTATATGAAAAAAAGTCACACATCAAATCAAGTACAAAAATACCCAAACTACCTATTACGAACTGCAATGTTTTCATTATTCTGCACAGCATTTAACAGAGAATTTAGCAGTTTCCAAAATAGTCATTATTTTAGTTGAAGCACTGCCACCTTGCAGAACAGTGAAGCATCAGGCAGAGCAACACTGTTTTTAGTGTTTTTATAAATACAAAACCTTCTCCCTGTGAATTAAGGGCAAAGAAATTCCCCCTAGGCTTTTTTATAACCAACCATATGCCTAGAAATATAGAAGAATTCATCTACTGTTTAACAGGGCAAAAGTACACATCTTGATAATGGTCATCCATCAGGGCTAAAAAAAAATCTGAATGGCATTTCTTTGACTGGTAATTGTAAAGAACTGTCACTATGCACACAGGTTAGTGTTTTGTCTTGGGGGAAAAAACCCTGAAGTCTGCAAGACAGTATGAATTTTATTCACCTTCACTGTTTAACTTGCAAAAAACATTCTGGATAAAGGTTGATAAAAGGTTTTTAAAACAGAGTGAAGTTGCTTTCAGTAAAACTGACTCGCCCACATGGCACGTGAACACGGCGTGTCCAACAATAACCTGCTCATAAGTAACAGGTGAGCTAACTCTGAGAACTGCTCTGCAGAGGAGCACACCAGTGTCCTGAGCATGAGCAGCTCTCGCACTCGTCAAGGGCTGAGTGCCCAGCACTGGAGTGACTCCTTCATACTTAACAACCAGAGAAGATTTAGTAAGAATTGGGTCTTCCTGATCTTCAAGCTCTGAGCCATGCTTGAAAAGTTTTAAAATAGAAAAAAAGTTTTAATTCAGTTTCTGTCTGCTAAGAGCAAGGCAGCAAACACATCTTCAACCCTTTATGAAAAGACAGAGCAGAACAAAAATGCAATAGATCTTCAGATTATAAACAGGATTATATTTCATAGTCCACCATCCTGAAAATGGCTAGGGCGTCCGTGGTGAGAGCTCTCAGTCTAAAGGCTGCGGGTCTGCAATGGGCATGGTGTGGAGCACTTCATCAAGGAGCTGGAGAGCGCGGTGGAGGTGAATCTCAATCCAGCATGGTGTTTCCTTGATGCTCTGTCTCGGGTAATCCGGGCCCCAGCCTTTCACAAAGCTCATCCTGAGTATGCACAAGCGACGGAGGTCATCTACCCCGATGCCGGCAGCAGCGGACAGACCTAACAGAAGAAGCATGGAAGGTGTCAGAAAGCAGGGTCATCTCTTTCCGTCCTCCCCACACTCTGTCTTCTTTATGTGTTTTCCTCAGCATACAACTTCTCTGACAAAGTGTCAAAAGTAATTGCGGGTCTAAACCTTATCAACGGGACTGAAAATTTGGTTAAGACAGTTTACATTCCACATATGTATCTTAACTACCAGAGACCAAACAATTTCCCACAATCCACCATTTCACTTGTTTTCCTCTTTAGAAGCTGGGATATAGGAGGAAGAATTGACTTCTTTTGTAAAAGTCAGAGCATGTCACAGTCCTAAGAACCTCAGTGTCTAAACGGCCACACCAGAATAAGCCATGACTGATAATCACTCATGTACCTGGTCCCACTGAGACCCCTCAATTGACTTGTGTCTGTCTCTCAGTTTTGAGATAATACATGAAGGGGGAGATAGATAAAAGTAAGAAATTCAACACTAGTCTGAATTCTTTTTTTTTTTTTTTTAAGTTTTTGTTTTTAACTTTTTAACTTTATTTCATGTGCATTGGTATAACGATGTCAGATTCTCTGGAACTGGAGTTACAGACAGCTGCGCGCTGCCATGTGGGTGCTGGGAATTGAACCCGGGTCCTCTGGAGGAGCAGTCAGTGCTCTTAACCACTGAGCCATGTCACCAGCCCCAACTAGTCTGAATTCTTAAGGAAACAGAACATGTCTGTCTATAACATTAAAACTAGCAAATGGTTTAGCTCCCTAATCTTTTTTAGTTGAATTAGTGACTATATCTTATATATACCTAAATTGTAAACTCCTGAACATGTCACAACAGACTCTGTATCTAATTTTCCAGTCAGAACATACAGTCACATTTATCAATATTACCATGAGCCTAATGGGAGGAGTCTGTAATGAGCTGGGCAACTCCTGCAGAGCACTGCAGTTCCTTAGCCAGTGTGATGTGCTTACCACACTGAAGAAGTTAACAACAGACGTGGAAGGTGGCTGCCACGTGTTTCCATCATAAAAGTCTAGAGTCACGAGTTTAACTCTGCAGTAAAAAATTCCCCATCAGTGTGAAACCTGGCACAGTTCAATTTTACCCTAAAATTAAAAACTCTACAAGCTATAAAATGCACCCTTCCCTTAGCTCTGTGCTCAGCACACTGTTTCTAAAGGAAGTGTCCAGTTCTGAACCTGCGCTAGCTGATCCCAACAGCACAAAGTCAAGCTCTCAGTAATTTAATCCCCTGGCTGGTGAGGAAGCAACTATAATAAGCATCACCCAAAGAGGAGAGACCAAAGTATGACAACCCCCTTTATCACCTAATGCCAACAGGAACCTAACCCAGCAAACTGAAGCTACTATAGAAGGAAGATTTTTACAAATTCTAATGCTATAACCCAGTAAAAAAATTTTAATTTCTATTATTATTTAAACAGTTGATCAAGTAAGTAAATCAAGATTAAAAGCCACTATTACACTTTGGACAGAAAAATATACATACTGATTGCTGGAGCTATTCCACCTACGGACCCGGGACCAGGGATGTTTCCTGCCACAGCAGCTGCCTGGGCAGCAGCTGCAGCTTGTGCAGTGGCCGCCTGCTGCTGCATCTGCCGGTGACACTGCCGCAAATCGAAGACCTTTGTAAAACAAAAGTCTAAGTTTAATATGTAAGTACACCACCCAAGGTTACATTCATCAAAAGCCAACATGTAATAAACCAACAACTCAGAGTTCCACTTGCCTCTCGTAAGAAATAAGTTAATTATTAAGTTTTTCAATTTCAGGGCTTTTCCAAAATACTCAGGTTTGACAGTCAGCACCCAAATGACAGCTCACAGGGATAGGATGCCCTCTAAGGGCTACAGACAATCATGTGGTACAAAGACATACATGAAGACAAAGCACCCGGACACATAAAATGATTTTTCAAAAGAAGTTTTAAATGTTTTTATGCAGACTGTACAGTTTAGAGACCAGCAAGAGGTAATTTCACTGTCTAGAAGGACCTGTGTGGGCCAGCTGTCCCTAGCTTTCTGTATCAAATGAACAAGTAGGAAATTGCCCAATCTTCCAGAGCCAAACTATTCAGTTTTCTTTAGGTTAGAGAGGATAGCTTTGCATATCTGGCCAGCTGCATTGTCACTATATAGGAAAACAGATATAGTTTAGTTATTATAGTCAAAAGATTTACTTTAGTGTGTGTGTGTTTCTGTATGTGTCTGTCTGGGTGCATGCAGTGTGTATGCAGATGCCCAAGACAGCTACAAGAAGGTGTCTGATCCCCTGGAGCTAGAGTTACACGTAGCTGGGAGACACTTCATGTGGGTGCTCAGAACCCAGCCTGGCCCTCTGGAAAATCAACAAGTACTCTTAACCACGGAGTCCTCTCTCCAGCCTTCACATTCACATCTTTAAAAGAAGTATACTTTAGAACCTAGAACATAGTAACAAACTGAAGGCTTTCTTTCAAATCTTCCAGAGAAGAAATTTTTTATAAAAGGTAAACCAAACAATTATAAGAACATAACTATTTTAGTTAAGTGATGGTTATATGGAAATTCATGGAAATGGTTTCTATTTTCATGTTTGAAAATGTTTACAAATTTTTAATGAGCCAGTTTTGCCCACCAACGAGTTAGTTACATGTGCTAAGTTCTTAACCTCCTCAGGGCCTAACCATAAAATAGGAATATTAAGTCCACATACTTTCACCCAGTGGTTAGCTGTTAACAGATGTTACTGTTTTTGTTTTAAGCCTTCCCAGTAGTCATCTTTCTTTCAAGAGGAATTAAGTAATTTCTCATCAAGAAAAGAAGACTGACGTAATGAAGAAGGGCCAATGGCACTTTATCTCCTTTTTTGTGTAAGGACTGGAATGTGATTTCAATAATCAACAACTTATGGGTAACAAATCACCTCATTACCTGAGAAAAACATCTACATTTTAAGTTTTACTTCCCAAAATAATTCTCTTGCCATTTTAGTAAGCTGTGGTAGAGTCCACAGAAAGAGTATTAGGCTTTGAGAGAAAGGGCAGGAGAGGCAGAAACAAGGCTCTGTATTGGATCACTTTAGCTTCTGAACTGTGTAACTTGACTCCTATTCAAAACATAACCAATTCTTTAAATTTGGAATGCAGATAACCCAAGTACATGCTACCTTATCACTGAAAACAAGGGAAATCAAAGTGTACATAATTTTCTACTCAGCAATAATGGGTTTGTAACCAAGTCCATAAATTTTCTGACACTTACAATGTCTTAACCATGGTATTTAAACACTAACCATAAACACATACAAAATAATACAATCTCTCCAAATAACAAACAATAATCCTATTTACTTATTCCTTAACTTGATACCCATTTTCTAAGAAACAAGAAACAAAACATTTCTTAACTGGCACATCTGAGAACAAAACGAGAGCATCCTTCTCTTAGAGAGGCTACGAGTAGATGACTACTCAACTACAAAGTCCTGAAAGACTTTCAAAGACGAACTTGACAAAGTCCTAGGGATCAGAATTCCTCAATGCCTAGAACAGAAAAGCTACTTTCTGCAGCTCCCAACAGTTTTCTTAGACTCTCAACTTTTCTACTGGGCTTGACCTCTAGAAGGTATTGTCTAGTACAGTACAGCATATGGTCGAACCCTTTCCCATCTCAATAGCTCTACACAAAGTTTCTTTTGTTTTTCAAGGCAGGGTTTCTCTGTGTAGCCTTGGCTGTCCTGGAACTCGCTTTTGTAGACCAGGCTGGCCTCAAACTCACAGAGATCCACCTGCCTCTGCCTCCCGAGTGCTGAGATTAAAGTCGTGTGCCACCACGCCAAGATCTCTACCTTATTTTTTGAAACAGTGTCTCTCACTGGAGCTATTGACCTACCTGCCCTTACAATGTTAGGATTACAGGCCCACACTGCCACACCTGGCTTCTACACAGGTACTGGGGATCTGACCTGAGATCCTAAAGCCTGTGGAGAAAGTACTTTGCCAACTGGGCCATTTCTCTAATCCCTACCCTATAAACTAGTTTTAATGAAGTACAAATTACCAACTGTTTTTATAAATCAAGCCTTTGATGTTTATCTAAAGTTATCTAGGTTTAATCCTCATACCTTATAGGAATTTCATAGTTTTATGTTTTACATTACCTATATACAATCACTTAAAAAAAAACCATCACTAATCAGGTATAATATGTAATCCTTTTGGGGGGATGTATTTGAGGGAGGTCTCACTATATATTCCTGGCTAGCCTGAACTCACTATGTAAGCTGGCCTGGAATTCAGAGCTCTTCCTGTCTCTGCCTCCTAAGTGCTGGACTAAAGGTGTATAGCACCATGCCTAGCCCATACGTAATCTTATTATCTAAACATAGGCTTAAAAAAAATGCTTAACACTCCCACCTTGAATCATTAAAATCAACCAAATAATCTTCATATATGGGGACAGTACAATTATGTTGTAAAATATCACATATACAACTGAATGCATAGTACACCAGTGGCATATATGTGAAGAAACCACAAAAATGAAAAGTGATGACGTGATTCTGAGGATAAATACAATGCACCAAACTTCAGCAAACCTTTTTAAGGTAACTACAATACTAAGACTGGAAAATAAAATTTTCAGTCGAGCTATACAACATTTATTGTGTTGCTTACTGGCTTCACACAATAAATGGCTGACTATACACAGAGCAGATCTCTCTTAGTGAATGGTAAAATAAGTACAACCGTTGAAATGGTACCATCTTCCATTCAGAATGATCTAAGTTGTTGATAGAAGCAATTCAAAGGAACCAAAGGTTGTAAATATTCCTTTTAGAATAGATCCAAAAAAGTATTTCTGAGCCATCACGCCTAAGCTAATAAACAACTTAACCATGCTTTCAGTTATTTATTATATTTTCTGTAGTTACAGTTACTCTTGATTACAAACTCATTATACAACACATGTGAACCTAACATTGCTTCAGTATATTATCTTTCAATCAAGAACAAAAATTTTATTTTTTTCCCTAAGGCTTAATTGAATTAACATCAGCCTGGAAGACAAACACACGGTGGTGTAGTATGTACAATGCTTGAATATTAAAACTGTACAAAGGGTTTACTAAGTTACCTGACCTAAAGCTAAAGATCACAATATGGGGCTGGAAAATGGTGCAGTGCTTAAGAACACTTGTTATTCATGCAGAGGACTAAGGTATGAGTCCCAGCTGTGGGACAATGGTCTTGTACCCTGTAAAGATTTGTCATTTGTATTGGTTTAATAAAATGCTGATTGGCCAGTAGTCAGGCAGAAAGTATAGGCAGAGCAACCAGAACAGGAGAATTCTGGGAAAAGGAAAAAGGCTCCGTCTGCAGACAGGGTGGAAGCAAGATGAGAATGCCTCACTGATAAAAGGTACCAAGCCATGTGGCTAACAAAGACAAGAATTATGGGTTAATGTAAGTTATAAGAGTTAATAAGAAGCCTGAGCTAATAATAGGCCAACCAGTTTATAATTAATGTAGACCTCTGTGTGTTTCTTTGGGACTGAATGGCTGCGGGACCGGGTGGGACAGAAACCTCCACCAACGCATGGTAAACTTATAACCACCTGCAAACCCATTTCCAAGTGACTCAACACCCTCTTCTGACCTCTGGAAGTACTAGGCATACATGTAGCATACATACATATGTTGGCAAAACACTTACACACATAAAAAATAATAAAAAACAATAAGCAGATGATGGGAATAAATTAAGCTTAATGGGTACATAACACTTTTCAATCTAGCTCCATATAAATAGCTTTTAGTTTTAAAAGCATCTCCTGCTTCTTTGCCCCAATATGTATATGTTCAAAACCAAATTGATTCAGTATCAGAAATGCTAACAGAACTGTTATGGGATTTCACTTCAGACCCACTAGTGCTGATGAAAAATAGGTAAATTGGAACCTTCACTCACACACACTCTAGTAGGAATATATGGTTTTTGTAAAATGGTCTAGCAGATTGTCCTAGTCAGGGTTACTATTGCTGTGATGAAAGACCATGACCAAAGCAACTTGAGAAGAAAGGGTTTATTTCACTCACAGTTCCATATAACAGTTCATTATCAAAAACAATGAGGGCAGGAACACAAGCAGGGCAGGAACCTGGAGGCAGGAGCTGATGTAGAGGCCATGGAGGGGTGCTGTTTACTGGCTTGCTCCTCCTGGCTTGCTGAGCCTCCTTTCTTTGAAAATCCAGGACTGCCAGCTAAGGGATGGTATCACCCCAATGGGCTGACCCTACCCCACATCAATCACTAAGAAAATACCCTACAGGCTTGCTCTACAGTCTGATCTTATGAAGGCATTTTCTCAGCGGAGGCTCCCTTAATTAAAAGGATGACTCTAGCTTGTATCACATTGACATAAAAATAACCAGCACACAGATCTTTCACAAGTAGAAGTTACTTTAAAATCTGGTGGTTCCTGGATGGTAAGACCTATCCTGGAGACAACGCATGTCCTGGTCACAGGGCAGTGAAATCAAGCTAGAACTCAGCCAGGAGCCCTGTGTTAGAAGATGCCTGGCAGGCAACTGGAGGAGAACTGTCATCAACACTGTTACTCTGAGTACAATACTACTGACACAACTGACTGACCACACAGGCAAGATGTCCCTACTGGTGCAACAGTGGCAAGTTGGTTATGGAAGTAACCAACCACTTTCTCACTATGTTTAAGACAAGTGCCACAGGGGAATTCATGGCTGGTTCTATAAACCTGAACAAAACCCAGTAGCTGGGGAAGGCCAGAGGCCCTAGCAGGGAAACCACTGCTGCTTTCCAAATGGACGTAACATGCCCATCAAATTGCCTTCTAAATACCTACATTTACACCTACACATGAATGCTGTCATCAGCTTCATTCAGAAAAGCTTTTAGCAGTAATCAATGGCAACCACAGAGACACATAACTGATCAAAGTGCTGAGAATTAAGTGAGTACTGGATGCTATTCATAATTGGAAATCTATATTACTTTCTCCAGTAGTCAGGGAACAATGCAGAAGGGCAGGAAGAATGCGAGAAAAAGGAGGAAGTGATGTGGAATGCTATCTTTTGAGCACTGACATGGCTGATAAACCCACAAGAGCTGCAATCACCTGCATGAGATGGCCACATGACTGAGCCCATCAATACCCTGTCATTGAGGAAGGAGAAAAGGGGCTCATGGGGCCTCAGTTTTACACAGTTAATGCTTGTTGAGATATTTTTTCAATGGTATAGCTACTGTTAAGGAACATATGCTTCTATAAACCAATCCTAATGAAACACTAAGTCACATCTAAAAAGATGAAAACAGATCACCTATATGTATGAAAATATCAGTTAAATACATTATTTCATATAATTAACATATTCTAAAAAATATGGGTCTTCTTTCTAGAATATTCTAAAATGGTTTGGTGATGACTATATAATTCTGTGAATACACTAAAAATTACTGAACTGAATACTTAAAATGGATGATTTGTATGACATATGAATTACATTTATCTCAATAAAGCTGTTGAAAACCAGAATTCCCAGGACTAAAACACAAAATAAAATAGACCTTACTTCTGGAGGAAAAAGGAAGATGACTGGGGAGACGGCTCCATGGCTAAGAGCACACACTGCTATCACAGAACACCCCATGGCACATCCCAGTCACCTGAACTCCAGTTCCAGGGCATCTGATGCCCTCCCTCTTCTGACCTTTGCAGACAGCAGGAACACATGGTGTGCATATACATACATGCAGGCACTCATACAAACATATAAAATGAAATAAAGAATAAAAAAGCCCCCTCCTTAAAAGTGAAAGAACAAGACCATATAAAGAAAAAAGGGAGGAAAAAAACTTGCTTCATTTAAATTTTAAAAGTAAGGTGTAGTAGAGCATGCCTGTATCCCAGAGTCCACAATGTAGAAGCAGGAAGGTGAGGAGTTCAAGGCCATCTACTGTTACTTAGCAAATTCAAAGCCAACATGGGATACAGAAAACCCCAAGAACACTAATGTATTTGTTTACCTTGTTTTAATTCAAAGGGAAGTGTCTCTATGTGTCTCAGTGTGCAGGCACTTCTTCCAGGGCTTACATTATCTACATGGGATTCACTCTAGAAACATCATCCCTATGGACAATCTACCTGGGCAACAGTGACAGGAATGTATCTTTTTTCGCTGCTGCCAAATGAATTAACAAATAAGAAAATATCAGTAGTTCAATTTAAGATTTATTTATAACCATCTAATAAGATTATTCTGAAGAGCATAAAATAGTCGCTAAAAAGAAAGAATTCTTGCCAGGCGTGGTGGCACACATATTTAATCTCAGCACTCAGGAGGCAGAGGCAGGTGGATCACTGTAGTTTGAGGCCAGCCTCGCCTACATAGTGAGTTCTAGTATAGCCAGAGCTATGATGATGATGGTAATAACTTAGACAGCTAAGAGGACAAAGTAGGATGTTGTTTTAATGCCTAATATTCTGTCCCACAAGTTATTATCTATAGCTCATCGGAAAAAAAAAGAGAGGGAGGGAGGAAGGGAGAGAGGGAGGGAGAGAGAGAGAACCTCACAGCAGACAGCTGAAACTGAAGACAAAACTTCTGACAGCCAAGACTGTAAGAGGGTAAAAGACAGAATCCAGCTGTTTGCAGTGTGAAAAGGGACAACAGTCAAAACTCTCAGGGACACAACTAGGCATCTGCCAATGAACCAAGTACAAAAAAATAGTTTGACAGTCAGTTCAGATATGCCCTTAAATGCAAATACTGCCCAAAGCAGAGGTATCAAAGAAATGAAGTCAAGGGGATTTAATCCTGTGAATACCCAGAGATAAAAACTCAGTTTCCCCAAAAGAAAAAGTCTCCCAACCTCCTAATTATAAAATCTGATTTTAAAATGTGGACTCCAGTGACAGGCAAAATCGCTCTATAGGAAAAAGTAATGGCAGGAAAAGTGGTTGTTTGACTATAACTGGCCCCATAAGCTAATAGGGAGCCGCAATATTAGGAGGTGTGGCTTTGTCGGAGGAAGTGTGTCACTGTGGCTTTAAGGTCTCCTATGATCAAGTGACACTTTCTTGTTGCCTAAGGATCAATATGCAGAACTCTCAGTTCCTTCTCCAGCACCACGTTTGCCTGAATGCCACAAACCACGATGATAAGGGACTGAACCTATGAAAACTGTAAGCCATCCAATTAAATAATTAAGAGTTGCCATGGTCATGGTGTCTCTTCACCATGCAACAAAAATCTAAGCTAAGACCAAAAAAAAAATTAAATTTAAAAAGTAATTCTTTCAAAACAAATTTGTCAACCAAACGAAATGAAGCATAAATCATATAAATCCAATGCCACTAACAGACAAAGCCCTGTGTGATCTAGCATCCCATTTACATTGGATATAGTGTCATATGCTTGTAATCCTGGGACTCAGGGAAGGGCAGGGTAGAGGGAAGAGGATCAGCAGTTCAAAACCAAGCTTGGCTACTTAACAAGTGTAAGGCCAGCCTGGGCTGCATGAGACCCTGCCTCAAAACAAAAACAAAGAGAAATACAAATGATGAACTACGAAAATTCCTTGTAGAAAAGGTATAAATACAAATAAATTTCTAATGGAGTTTTCTATGAGCAAACTACATAATAATGTAACTGCTGTGAAATTTATCCATGTCAAAATTTAACAAAGTATGGAGAGAAACAGAGACAGGCAAAATCACATCGCCAAGGTCCAAAGTACGAGGAAGTCGTCATTTTCTCTATACCTGGTATGTTTTTAAGCATCACAAAAGGGTCAGGCTGTGGGCACACGTGTACTCAGGAGTTCAAGGCCAGGCAGGGCTACACAGCGAAACACTGTCTCCACCCCCCCCCCAAACTCCCCAGGCAGGCTACACAGTGAAACACTGTCTCCACCCC
>PVIU01021572.1:0-31223 GCA_004026605.1 Ondatra zibethicus
AATCTTGTAAAATAATGTTGTGGCTTCTTATAATCTTTTTCAAAGTTTCATGCTGCTAAATGTCATCTACGGAGTGTGTATACATCATGGTTTGTCTGGGCCCATTCTCAGATATTCTCATTCAATAGGACTGTCATAGTGATAGAATCTATCTATCCAGTGGAGTGAGTAAGCCAGATGTAGGTGGTTATGTTACCATTTTTAACTTGTTAAGAAAAATGCATTTGTTATAAATTAAATTTTGTGCAACTACTAGAGCAATATCGCAAAGTACCAGTAGTTCAACAATATTCCTCTGTACCAAGTCAGTTTGGAAATTATTAGGTTCCTCTTCCTTGAGTCAGAGTCTCTATAAGAAATAATATGGTTGAAGTTGATGGAAGCCGAGGTTTGAAATTGCCAAGGAAGGAGTGGTGGTCAATGATGCCGGAAGACAGGATCACTGCATGGTGACATCTAACATAACACATTCTAGGATTGCCAAAATAATAGATTTTTCACTCCCTTAGTCAATATAAAAAGATACTCTGATGGGTGATAGTTATGGTACTTAGCTTGATTTACTTTCTAAAAGACAAACATATCAAAATATCTCACTTTTCCTTATATTTATATATGTAATCAATTAAAATATTATCTTAGAAAGAAATTTGATGAGTTTTTTAGACAAACTTTCCTCTCTCATTAATCTAGCATGGTTGAAATTTGTATCAAAGTTATTTTCTACTATAAATTAGCAAATATAATATAAAAATATAAATATATGAATACTATGTGTTATCTATGAGTTGCTGATTTTCATACTTGGGTGTCTGTATGTACAAATAAAATTTTGACTGTAGATGGTAAAGTTTTGCAAAATTAAATTTTAGGTTTTTTTGGTTTTTCGGGACAGGGTTTTGCTATATGTAGCTTTGGAGCCTGTTTTGGAACTAGCTCTTGTAGACCTGGCTGGCCTCAAACCCACAGAGATTCACCTGCTTCTGCTTCAATGCTGGGATTAAAGGCATGCACGACTACCACCCAGCTGCAAAATTAAAATTTTTAGAGATCAACATTTTAAAATGATAATGTTAAGAATCTGTTCAAAATGCTAGTTCAAACTTTTATTATTAGAAGTATGAATTATAGCAATTTAGTTTATTAATGGAAGTATAACTTGCAATGGAGACATTGTTATATAGCTTTAGTCTAATATAAGCATCTTGTGTATTGATATTCAATGTTGTAGCATATACTTAGACTGTGATTCCTGTAGTAAATCAAACTTGTGACTGCTTTGCTATAGATATTTACGTAACAACATTTTGATTGATTAGCTAGGATAGGAAGCAATTCATGGCTTTCCTTTATCTTGTGTTTGGACTACAGCATGCTCACTTTTTCTGATTGTATCTCTGTGAGGGTTTTCTGCCATCTGTGCTCTGTCATTGCTGAAAATGTTAAACCTGGAGGGGAATCAATGGCAATAATCATTAACACAAAGCAACAATAAAGGATCTAAATTGCAAGCCCAGAATTTGCCTACTGTTGATGATTAATGAAGGCAAATGCAGTCTGAGTGCTGATCCTTTGCTGCACTTTACGTGATGCCTACGGAGCTGCAGCTTAAACGGAACAGTATTGGAATCCCTCAAATCTCAGAACAAGTACAATTTGTTTTCCCAGGTGCATTGATTTTGGATAGTACTTAGTAAACTGAATCCGCAATAATTCGTGCACTACAGTGCAATTTCAGAAACTGGAGCGTATTTATGTTTTACTCCCAAAACTGAGCATTGTTTCATCCAGTAAACTAGACATCTTGATTCCGAGATTAGTAAATACTCCTGAGAACAAATAAAAATGCATCACCATGTAATTCTTGCGTCTTTTTCAAGTTCTACTGCATTTGCGGAGGGTTTATTTTTCAAAGTCCATTGTCCCAT
The DNA here is from genome assembly GCA_004026605.1 of Ondatra zibethicus. Classification (NCBI taxonomy): domain Eukaryota; kingdom Metazoa; phylum Chordata; class Mammalia; order Rodentia; family Cricetidae; genus Ondatra; species Ondatra zibethicus. The sequence goes on from PVIU01021572.1 coordinate 1,929, forward strand.
AGATATTTCCTCTGGTTTTATATATTCAAGCAATCACAAAATTTGTTTAACACAAACAGCTCAAGATATCCTTCCCTGTGGCCATTCTTCTCGAGTGCTGGTCCATTAGTGACGGATCATGAAGACAGAGTTGTTTTACCTTGTGTAAATCTAACAGCACACACATCATAGGCTTGGGGTTTTATTGTTCATTTTATTTGCTTATTTACAAGACAGCTAGGGGTTTGGGAGAGGGCTCAGTGAAAATACGAGGACCTGAGTTCAGGCACGCTGCTCTATGGAAAAACCAGTATGGCAGTGTGTACCTGTAACTGTGGTGGGATAGCATCCTAGGGACCAAAGAGGGAAGTGTTGCAGGGGTTTCAGGTCTGCAGCCCAGCTGAAAAATCATGAGCTGCAAGTTTCATGAGTGACCCATGGCAGGGGAATAAGACAGAAAGAGGTACACGCACACGTGGTAAGCACATACACACAAATGAACAAGTAGATAAATAAAAACAACAGACACACATTGTCTCATTTATAACATGCCTATTTTGACTTCCCTATTGATCTACTTCTTTGACTTATGGGTAGATATAATTGCAAAATTCAAATTTCGCTTTGATTCTCCATGTTTATGGTTAAAAGCAAAAGAAATCTCAGAATTTAAAGTAGTATGAGCATGGTCCATTATTATCTTAAAGGAAGAAAAATTATATTTAACTTAATTTCTTGATTTTGACAAAAGCTTAGTTACTGCAAGACCACATTGTTTGCTTAAGCTATACTGTGCTTTATTTGGATGTCTGTACATCTGCCTATGTGTATGAATTTCTCTGTGTGTGTGCTCATGTGCAGATGCTCACAAAGGACAGAAGAAGATTTTGGGTCCCTTGGAGATGGAGTAATGGTCATTCGTGAGCACCCCAACAGAGATTATGGAATCTGAGCTCCTAAATCTCTTAATGAGCTTTACATGATCCATGGAAAGCCCATCAAATCCATTTACTATACATGATATAGGTTTAGAATAATAAAATAAAATTTATATGTTTATATAGAATTAGTGAGTGAATGTTCAATTATATAGGTGCTTCTGCTAATAATTATAGAAAATTTTAGACTTATTGTGAGGTTTTTTTAACTGTTGCTGTCTTTTTCTTTTTTCTTTTTTTGATTCTTCAAGATAAAGTGTGCCCCATTTGCTTGTTTTTTTGTTGTTGTTGTTATTTCAGGTGATATAGTTAAAAGAATTTGAATGGGTGGGGTATTATTTAGGAGATTAGATCTATAAAAAGGAAAGGGAGAGAAGTAGTTGGTTTATAATTCATAAAAAATTATTATTTAACATATTTTAAGTATGGTGTTCAAAATATCTAGTTAATATTTTGTAAAAATTATTTTCATAAAACTGGTTTAGTGCTATCTTATGTAATTTTACTCATCATACATCTTATATACTTATGTCCACTGACTTTCGCCAGAGTACCAAGAATGCCCCATGAGCCAAATGTGGAGGTCAGTACTGACAGCAAATTTCCGGATGACGAGCTCAGTTAATCACAAATGTCAATTTACATCATTGTTTCATCCTCTGAGTTTTCTGCTCCAAGCTCATGGCAGGCCCAATGTCTTCAGAGCATGATTAATATTGTGAGTCAAAGGCACCATTAGAGGTTGAGATGCCCTTGCAGGTGGTTTATATGAAAGTTGCTGGAGATCCTCAGGGATGTTTAAATTATACTTACAAGATCCTAACATGTGTGATTTGTGATTTTACTTGGAATCATTATTTCTGTTAGGAAGAGTTGAATACTTATGAAATAGGTGAGTGGGATAAGCATAATTACAAAAAAATTACATTGTACCCAGCACTCATATCCTTTGTAATCCAGAAAGCCCTAAAACAAAATACCTGGTAATTACTTTATTTTTGTCATGGTTGCCCAAATAGCCCTCAGGAATAGCAGACAATTTTTTTTCATGAATTTGAAAGAGAGAAAGGAAGGGAACATGGGAAAGTTTGGAGGGAGAGAAGGGAAGAAAGAAGTGATGGAGTGGTATTATAATCTCAAAAATAAAACAATAATTTAAAAAGTTTCTGTGTATGGAATGTACACTCCACAATGACATAAATGGAAAGCTCATTTATCTGGTATTAACCTTACTAAATAAAACCAATTTTTCCTTTCACACTTGTGTGTGTGCATGTGTGTGCACAGACATCTGTTTTACTTTCTGTCTTTAGACAGAGTTTCTCTGGCTGTTCTGAAACTTCACATCCCCCTAACCCAGTTAACAAAGTGCTGTGATTTTTCGGCATGCACCATTACTCATGGACAATATAATGAGAGGCGCATTAGACTGAGATGGGGTCAACTGGCACTCAGGCTTCTGGTCCATCAGAGAATCCCAGAAGAAGTAATGTCTCAGAGGAAAAAAGATGCAAATGACGAAAACAAAAAATTACCTTAAATATGAAACAAGATCTCACTTTAACATTTTATATGAAATCTAAAACAAAGACCTTGGAAATGTAAATTCATACATTTTTTTTAATTACTTTTCTTGCATACTCTGTATTTCTATAAAGAACCTTTGATGTTTTAGAACATTAATGTGCTACTTCTGTACATACTTATGTTATAGCAACTGAGTGAAAATTATGCTATCAAGCTATAGAGTATTGCTTCACAATTTTGATATGGCTTCTTTGAGAACAATGTAGTCTTCCTCAGTTCTGGTGAACTCAACATTAGGAGGTAGGATGCTAAAAGATTGATAGTCACTAAGAGACAATGACTCCAAGATTCATTGTCTAGTACCAAGAAGAGTAAAACATGTTCAAGGATGAGCAGAGTGAAAGTAGATTTATAAATGTGAAGTGACAAGACTCTCAGTTGAAAGGGTTATCCCAGAGAAAAATGCAGTTAAGTTCTTTCCAGCGACATTTTATGTGACTTATATTAGGAACTGGATGAAGATTATGATGGTTTGAATGAAAATGGCCCCCATAGGTTCATAGAGAGTGGCACACTATTAGAAGGGGTGACCTTGTTGGAGTAGGTGTGGCCTTGTTGGAGGAAGTATGCTACTGGGGGAGGGGAGTACATCAAGGTCTCAAATACACAAGTCAGACTTTGTATCCCTCTCTTTTCCTGCTGCCCGAAGATCCGGATATAGAACTCTAAGCTACTTCTCCAGCATCTTGTGTGCCTGGATGTTGCTATACTTCCCACCTAGACAATATTGAACTAAACCTCTGAACTGTAAGCCAGCCCTAATTAAATGCTTTCCTTTATAGGAGTTGCCATGGTCATCGTGTCTCTTCATAACAATAAAAGCCCTAACTAAGAAATAGACCGAAATCATCTTTTCTGAAATCAGGCATTCCCTGCACTGTGAACAGAACCAGTGAGGGGGCCCACATCACTTGCAGGTCCTTTGTGGCCAACCACAGAAGGGCTCATGTGCTGTCCATACAATTACGGGAGTATCACAGGGTACAGCCACCTTTGTCTGCTATTTTTTCCCAACTAGTTCTATGGAATTTGAGGCAATTGATCAAGTACTTTCCTTGTTTTCTTCTCAAACTATGTGCCTAGTTCTTAATTCACCAGAGGTGCCTACCCTTACTTCCTCTCGAGTGGCAACTCCTGTCTGCATTATTTGTACTAAATGGTAAAATATTAACAATAAGCTGTTTGTAAAGATAAGAAAATGGTATCATTGTTCCAGGAATTTGAGGAGCTTCATCTTGGGTGCCATACATTCCAAGAATATTTGGGGTCCCCTCTCTGGTTTTTAGGCTGATAATAAAGGAATTTAAGGATGGTCTCAGAAAAAAAAAATTGAGTACAATTTTCTTAGAGTTGAAAAGAAAAGGCTCAGGCATTTGTTCTGGGTTCCTGAGAGCTAACACTTAACTACATACTAAGTTTAAGAACTTCCTGAATCCATTTAAATCAACTTATTGCGGGCCTTAGTTGTTTGCCTTTTTGTTTTGTTTGGTTTTCTGACACTGGGTTTCACTGTTGCTGTCAAGCCTATCCTATAACTAGTTCTTGTAGACCAGGCTGGCCTCAAACTCACAGATATCAGCCTGCCTCTGCCTCCTGGGTGCTAGGACTAAAGGGTAGGTAATTAGGAGTTGATCCATAGCCATCATCCATAGGCAACACAAGGGTTTCAAGGTTTCAGGAGTAAAACTGTAACAAGATGGGGCAGGGGCACAGTGCCCAGTGACAAACTTTGAGACATAGATCTACTGTTAACAGGCTGGGCAAGCAAAGAATTAGTATGCTTTTATTTGGGTGCTTGGTTGGACATCTGTGGCTCTGATCTTGTGCATACCTGTAAAGTTTTAAAATTATGATCAATTTACAAAAAGTCTTTAATCTAGTTTGAACTTGCTCTGAGGTGAAAGTGAGCTAACTGTGCGCAGTTGGTCTGAGCACAGGACAAGGCAGTATTTTAACTGTGGACAGTCCACATGGAACAGAGAGAACTACTTATGAAGCATGCCCTAGTATATATTAGATATATCAAAATTATACAACCAAATGAAAAGTCATCTTCCTGGTTGCCCACAGATAAACATGCCCATAAGACTGAGATGCAATCTTGAGATTACATATACACATCACATGAGATTACACTCTACAATGCAGGTATTAGGGAGACAGCAATCTGCTTTAGCAAAAGTGACCAGCAGTTTCCAGAGTTGATGGTCCTGCAGATCTTGTCTGAACAGTATTAACCTCCATCAGATAATCACTCCTCTGGTGGGTTGATATCTGAACACTAGTTGTCACCTTCTGTAACTCTCATGGCCTCTGACAGGTTAACACACAGCTCCAAGCAGGTCAAAGTGCAGAGAAGAAGAAATTGTGGGTCCTCATCCCTAGGACATCTGTATCGCATACTCTCATCCCAAGGCTGAGCAATCATTGCAGAAGGGGAGGTGGAATGAGTACAAGAGCCAGAGTTTGCTGGACACAAACTGCAAAGTAGTTACACATATGAATTTACAGCAGTTGAGCTATCAGACCTGCCCAAACTAAAGCCAAGAGAATCCCAGCAGGTAGTTGGGACATGGACATATAATTCCACCCCAGGTAAGGAGCTGTGAAAACAATAACTGCCAGGAGAAGGAAAGTAAGTTTTCCTTAGGCATGTAAACCTCGGTGGAAGATCACACGTCCAAAATATATGGGCAACACCAACCTTACTTAGTAGTTGTTTTTGCTTTGGTTTTTTTTTTTTTTTAGAATAGTTTGAGGAAGACATAATATTACTAGAAACAAAGAACGAGTAATCTCCATAGTGCACAAAAGAACTCACAAAGTAAGTTTCTCAGCCAGGCAATTGTGTGCGTGCTGACTCCATCTCATACTATTGGTGGGAGCTCACTTTACAGTTGGGTGTATGTGGCAAAGGAGGTAGAGGCTGTTTCAGGAAATATGACTCCTTGCCAGGCTAACTACTTGTCTTTAAACCTTTCTCTCTCTCTCTCTCTCTCTCTCTCTCTCTCTCTCTCTCTCTCTCTCTCACACACACACACACACACACACAGACACACACACACAGACACACTCATGCACGCACATACACACACATATACACTAAACAACAGGCTAACTACCTCTGCTTTTAAAAAAAAAAGGTTTCTTAATGAATGATTAAAAATTTGCATGAAATTCTCAAAAACTAATAAAAATCAGTGTGAAAAACAAGTTTTATTTATTTTTATTTTGTATGTATGAGTGTTTTGCTTGCATGTATCTGTATACAACATGCATGATCATTGCCATAAGAATCAAACACAAACCCTTGTTACAGGTCTACAACATGTGTCTTTTAAAGAAATAATTTTAGTGAAACTTCTTTCACTTTAAGTGAATAGGATTTGAGACAAATGAAGCAAATTTAACATATTTTGTTTAGCTCATAATCAAGAACTCTCTGCAAAATGTTAAGGTAAATTTTTAACGACTATAATATATTAATATATTTATCATTGTTGACTAAATTTTTCTTAATTTTTAATTAAAATTGCTAAATCCTTAAACTATAAAACAACAAACACTTATGCCACACCCATGAAAAGGAAAAATCTTGCATCAAATCCAGTTCATGCTTAAAGTCTTAACCCTGAATTGCTTAGCATCTTCTTTAATAAAATGTGTCCAACAATTGTATGCCAGGGTGTTTTGTTCCCAAACAGTTCACAAACTTGAAATAATATAAATGTGTACCACATAAAACAATCTATAATGCAAAGAAAATTTGGGTTCCCTTATACTTGTTGATTAAAGAATTTTTAAATAGACTCAAAAGTAAGTTGAAGAGACATCTTATTCAAGGTTTGGAGGAAAACAAAACGAGCATGCAGGGCGAGATTCCCGGCAGCACTGTTAATCCACTGATGGAGAATACGGGCACTACCACAGTTTAAAGCAAACTTTAATTAAATGCTGTCTAGGTGGACAGATTCTGGACAGGGCCACACCCAGGTTCCTGGAAAATGGCCCAGTATCAAGTATGGCAAGGGCGCAAGAAGGAAATCCCATAATTCATTGCCTTTTCTATCAGTTCCGATCAGAGACAAGCATACATCCTGACATATTTCATTCCTGCTTGCCTCCCACCCACATGCAAATAAGCACATCCGATATAGATAGAGCAAACTTGTTAAGGGGAGTAAAAACTTGCGACTTGTTCTTGCCCACAAACAATAACCCCCCGCCTTTCAGGAGCTGTCCTTGGGCAAGGGACTTGTAGATCAGAGGCATTTTTGTTTCGTGGACTTCTAAGGCATAGTAATTAAAACTTAAAAAGTAATTTTGGCTTTCACATTGCAAGGAGGAGATATGTGAAAAAGAGGAAGAAAGAGAGATATGCGTTTTGAGTCAACATCTAAGAAAGCCAGCTTCTTCATGAAAGAATTCCTCAAACAACAGCATGGCCAAAGGGATTGGGGGCCTCACAGGAAGAGGGACAACGTTCAGTGAAGGGGAAAACGTGTTTAGGTTTTGGCCAGTTTACAGGAAAAAAATGAAAAAAAAAAAAGAGCTATGCTTTTCTGAGTTAGAAAAGTTGGCAAGTTCATCAAGGCTTCCATGAGGGCATCTCTGGAAGATGCCGCACCAAGGGAGGGGACTCTGAGAAGGATAAATACACCATTGTATTAAAGAATTAACATCTCTCTCATAGCATAGCTTGTCTTCAGCTGAATAAGATTTTCTGTCTCAAAGCCAGGTGATTAAACGTCTCATCTAGTTTTAACTCTTAAGGGAAGAGAATGAGCCAATACTGTGTAATTTTCCAATCTTTGGAACAGATGAGAATGCCTTATCTCTACCCAAAGCCAGAGGTATAACTCAGATTCCACTCTCTTGGCCTGAAAGAAGGAATTTCCCCTTAATGAGCTTCAGCAAAGCCCTGATATCGCCTCCTTTCTTTGTGGCTTGTTATAGTCAAAGGAGAATCAATTGTGGTGTTTACTTTTCTAGTATTTCCAGGGAATCAAAGATGGGGTCCAAAATCTACCATGAGGGGTGGAAGGAGTCTATCCTCAATGACTTCTAAGCATACACAATCCATGAAAACCATTTTCCATTCTGGAATTAAGACCCTAAGTAGAATCTGTGCAATGGAGAGTTCAAGGTTATTCCTCTGGGTAAATTCCAACTCTTGAAGTGTGAGCAAGGGAACCCAGGTAAATGGAGTTGTATAGGATCATTCTAACTCTGATCAACTATAAATAATAGGGGATAAAATTTAGATAGCAGTGAATATATAGAGACAAAATATTAACAGCCTCACTATTAATCATCACTGTCCCCCACCCTCATAATTTATAGCATTGCCAAAAGAGCTCTGTCCCAGAGTCAGTCATAGCTCTACACCAAAATGAGGCTGTCCTACATGTTTGCACAGCCTCCTACTCACAAATGCTTCATGCTCTTTCTGCACCAAGATGGATAAGACCTAAGGTTCATTCTCCCAGACACACGTTACAAAAGTAGGACAGTTAGGTCAAAATACTAAGCTAGAAAGATAAACTAGAAATTTTGTATAAAGAATTAAGTGATACTATATTATCATTTTTTAACATTTCTAAAACTTTAAAATTATTTTGAAATAAAATGTTTAACATTTCTTATTCAAGACTAAGTTTCAAAAAATTAAAGCTCACACACTGTACTGGTATACTTGAATCTCATATGAAGGCTGCATTTGTTCCTAGTTTACAAACAACTTAGATAAAAACAGGTAATTAATTATGACATGAATGATTTCCTGTAATATCCTTCTAAGTTGTTATAAAATGGATTGAAGCTGTATTATTTCCCCCAAATTTCTCAAGTTAAGTTCTTTTTTTTCAGGGGTTTGATTAGCTATTAGTTTCTGCTACACAAATACATCTTTATCAACTTACCTAAGGTAAATTGTATGTAAATTTTTTCATGCAGAAATACCTTGTCAGATAAAGAACAGTCAAAATGACATCCATTTGACTTACATGCCTTTTCCAACCATATCAGGATAGTTCATCAAAGCTATTGAAGAAGCAGTATCTTGGCTAGTGTAAGACAATCAGGTCCATGCTTACCTAGATACAAATCACAGCAAATCAATGTTTTCTTTATATCACCATATTGGATCTTGGCAAATACTTTATTGTATATAAAATGACAGAAAAGTAAATATGTCAGGAAATCCTGTTACTTAAAGTTTGCATTAGTAGTATGCTATATTTGACATGACACAATAGTAGTAATCTGACTTATTGTTTTTATTGTGTCTTTTTGCTGGATAGTTTTATGTATCCTTGACATGAGAAAGTCATCTGAGAGGAAGGAACCTCAATTTAAAAATGCCTCCATAAGATTGTGTTGTAGGCAAGCTGTATACAAGGACATTTTCTTAAATAGTGATTGGTTGGGAAGGTTCCAGCACATTGTGGGTGATGTTATCCTGGGCTGCTGCTTCTGGATTCTATAAGAAAACAGGCTAAACAAAACACATGGAGCAAGTCAGTTAGCAGCACTCCCCCATGGCCTCTGCAGCAGCTCCTGCCAAAGAATTCTGATCCTGTTCCTCTACTGACTAGATTCCGTGATGAACATGATATGGAACTGCAAACCAAAAATCCCCATTCTTTCCCACATTGCTTTGGTCATGGTGTTTTATCCTAGCAATAGTAAACTGCACTAAGACAGTCTTAGAGTTATTGATTGTTGACAAGTTGGTGCCAGGATAGTATAGGATTGCTGTGACAGACTTGGTCATGTTTTTTGGAAGGAGTGTAGAAGGACTTTGAAACTTTGTACTATTGTATGTTGAGTCAGATTGTACATTGTACAGAGCCATTGGAAGTGGTGAGATCTGTCATAGATTTGAAGAAATTTGAAAGTAGTATGGATATAGAGGCCTGACCTGTGAAATTTCAGAAGGAAGCAAAAGATCTACCAGGATACTTTTGTAAAGATTCTGTGGTGTGTGGTCAGGAGGTGTTGAAGGTTTGGCTGTGATTAGTTAAGAGACCAGAACCACTAAAGTAAAAAATTTTTGTTTTAGTGGGACAATCAAGCTAGACCATCAGCTGGAGCTGAGAAATTAGCAGTAATTAAGAAGAAACCAGCACCACTGAGCTGACGTCTTCTGGGGAGTGTTTCCTGAGAGTCAGGACACACAAGCTGGGTTTCAGAGGCAGCCATGGTTGAACCTCACACTGGCAGTCGAACTTGGTAGTATAAGAGTCACCTGGGTGGTAGTGGTTTTGAAAGTATGAAGGGGTCATGGGAAGCAGCTGAGACTTGGTGTTGTGCGAAGCCAGGAGAGGCGATTGGTAAAGTACAGCCTTGTAACAATTGAAGATCCAGGATGGAGTTGTGGGTCACGTAGAGAAGATTAATAATGATAACTCTAAAAGAAATGTGTAAAAATTAGAGAATAGACTAATTTTGTTACAGCACATCCATTTCCTTTTTATTTATATTCATGTTCTTTCTGCCAAAAAAAAAACTCTCAGTCTAAGACATGTAGGACTCTAATCAGAAATAGTAATAAAGGGGCTTAAGAGGTGGCTCGGATCAGAGCTTAGGAGCTGTTTTTGCCAAAGACCCAGATTTGATTCTCAGAATCCACATCAAGTGGCTCACGATAGACTGCATAGTTTCAAGGGATCCAAAGTCTTGTTTGGCCTCCCTGAGCACCTGCACACATGTATTTTTCTTTATCATATATACATATGTGTGTGTGTGTATGTGTGTTATCTTAAACACCATCTGGTCCAGTGGTTCGGTTTGGTTGGCCTACTAGTCCTGGGTGTGACATCTGCCATCGAGGGTGGTTAGTATACCGCGTGTCCTTCCAGTGAAGAACACTGACCCTCCCTAATGTAAGAGCAAGTAGCCAACACTAATAGCCTTTTACCTAGGGCTGGACTTCATGTCCATCTGCACTCCTCCGTGCTGAGATTTGTCTCTGGCTTGTGCTTGTATATATCTTGTCAATGTTGTCGTATTCCCCAGGAGTTCATTATGCATCTGCCAAGTTTGTCTAGGAACTGTGTGTGTGTGTGTGTGTGTGTGTGTGTGTGTGTGTGTGTGTGTGTCCCAGAATAGGGCTTAACTCTTTGGTTCTGTGGTTCAATCAAAATGAATGAATATATTTTAGAGCAACAAACCTGTGTCCTAGTTATGTTTATTGCTGTTCTAAATCCCATCACCTAAAGAAACTTGGAAAAGAAAGAGATTACTTCACCATATTGCTTGAAATCCATCATGAAAGAGAAGGCAGGGCAGGAACTCAAGGAAGGAACCTGGAGGCAGGAACTGAGGTGAAGACCGTGGGGTGGTGCTGCTTATGGGCTTGCTTCACGAGCCTGGCCTCCATCCTCTTCCGCTGTTATCTGTATTATCTTCCACAAGCCCACAACATAGGACATTTAGCTCTAAGCACTTAATAGCTTGTCAAGCCCAAAGTTTCAATGTCCATCCACAATCTTCCCCCAAAACAGCATGATCATGTCTGTCACAGTATTACCAAATCAACCAGGTAACAATTTCTGTCTTAATTAGGATTTCAAGTTTATGATTAAGACCATGACAAGAAGCAACTTAAGGAGTGTGGTGGTTTGAAAATGAATGCTCCCCCATAAGCTTATATATTTGAATGCTTAGTCCCCAGTTGGTGTACTGTGTAGAAAGGATTGAGAGTTGTGAACTTGGACGAGGTGTGGCCTTGTTGAAGGAGGCATGGACTTCTTGGAGAAGGTATGTCACTGGTGATTGATTGTGAAGTTTTAAAAACCCATGACAGGCTATATTTCCCCCCACCTCTCTTTCCCTCCCTCCACTTTTTCTGTCCACAACTGATGGATCAGATGTGAACTTTCAGTTACCGTTCCAGCATCATGCCTCCCTGATTCTCTCTGTGATGATCATAGACTAACACCCTGAACCTGTAAGCAAGCACCAAATTAAATACTTCATTGTATAAGTTATCCTGGTCATGGTGTTGCCTCACAGCAGGAGACCAGTAGCTAAGAGAGGGAAGAAAGGGTTTATTTACTGCTTACAGTCCTTCATGAAAGGAAGGCATGGCAGGAACCTAGAGGCATGGAAACCATTGAGAAATAGTTGTGTATTGGCTTGCCCTCCATGGTTTTATCAGTATACCTTCTCTTGTTTCTCATAGACTGTGATTTGAACTGAGTTTTTAAAATTATTCGACAGTGTGTGCTGTGAGGTCTGTATATGTATAAATACAGATACCTAAAGACTCTAGGAGAGATTATTGGATTCCCTAGATTTTGTGAGCTGCCCACACGAGTACTGGGAACTAAACTCTACCCTCTAAAACAGTCTTATATGCTCCTAACTGCTATTCATCTATTCGGTCTTCCCCCTTTTTGAACTTTCTTTCGTGTGAATACTTTTTTATAATAACCTTCATCTGGTCCAAGTTCAACCTGAAGGAGAACTGTGGATACTGAGAAAATACTGAATGTTTTCAACATCTTTTCAGAATTTCATACTTAAAATGTTCCTCCCTAGTTATTTTTAAATGAAGGTGTGGTTATCATTGGTTTCAGAGAGAACAATTAAAATGTTTTGTATTAGTCATACAATTTATGACAGAGATTTAAATAATCTGTTTATTCAATACCAAGATTAAAATGTATCTAGAATAAACTCTTACAATAAAAATATTTTAGTGCATCTTACTATATAAATAAATATAAATATTTACGTATGTACACGGAAGTAGGCCTTATGGCAACGCAGAACTCTGATCTGACTATGTGGTTTTCTGTTTTAATAGTCTCGCTGATATAAAATTACTATATGTTACCCTTTATTGCAACCACTGAGTAGAGCCATGAGTAATGGCATTTCCGTCAAAACAGTGTAAAGTGTAGCCAAATATAAATAAATAAAACAAATAATACATTCCCCAGGCACTAAAGGAAAAGCTGGAGGAGGAAGGTCTGTTTTCATTCTATCATGACAGACCCCAGCAGGATTCTTCATGGGAGATGCTACAAAGCATATTTCAACTGAAGCAATGAACTTTAATAGGGAAAACCATTTCACACAGAAATGCATAGTATGAGATAATCACAATTCTATTTATTCAACAGCTGGATCTCTGGCTTAAAATGAAGGTGACAGAGCACAGAGAATTATGTTCCTACAGAGTAAGAAAAATCCTATTAGCCTTTTAATGACCTATTTTTCTTGGGTTTTCAGTTTAAAACACAGACATAGCCTGCTGTTTGTTTTGTTTTATGTGTTAGAGTCATAATGTGAGTGGAAATAGATAGATACATTTTTAATAATAATCATTTAAATTTAGGACAGGAATCCATGGCTATGGAAGATGTTTAGAGAATAAATTTGAATTAACACAGAAAAACTTAAGAGTCAGTGAAATAATAAAATAGGTAAATCTGTATGGTCCCGGAATGCACAGCTTTGTACATTTGGAAATGAAGTCTCACTCTTGCAGTACTGTTTTATCTATGCACATAGCTCTCATTTTACAACAGCAAAGTTCATGACTGACTAATGGGTCCTGTTGCTGGTTCAATTATTATTTGGCCACTAAGACTCAACTAGTTGGAAAGGAAATGATGATTTTACCACAATTGCCGACTTCCTTGGTTCACACTTCATCAAGATGTTCATTCATAAAATAATTAGTCAAAAAATTTATAAGATGACCCAAAAGAAGTCATTTGTGAATTTGATGTTATGTATAATATCCCTTAAGTGTTATTTTACAAATTCTTTGCAGTCAGTTTTATAAATTTAAGGTCCTTATTGTTTATTTGAGTTTGAACCTATTAGAATTAAACAATAAAGCAATCACCACTACTCTTAAGATCATATGCTAGATACTTGATATGTGTAAATGTGTATAAGACTGGGCTCAGGACCAAAGACAAATATATCAATAGAAAAAAATAGAATAAAAGTAAAATATTTACAAGATACATTTATGGCTACAATAGACAATGTATATTTACAAATATGGGAAACATGAATAAGTTATTATAGAAACAGAATAAAACTGTGATCATATTGATAAGAAGAGAGGCAGTTTGGACTTTACTTCGAGTTGTATTCAAGTACTCACAAAATGTTCAAGAAATTATTTACATTAGGAAACTGATGCCTAACACCAGAGAACAGAAGTTCTCAGTGAAGGATGCCATCAGAAGAGAAAGAGGGATTGGGGAATAAGAAAATGAGGAGGAATTCTGTTTGGAAGATGCTTCAAGAAACACAGGAAGGACATCAACTGATGGGTTGAAACCCAATGAATCGGAGAGAAGACCAATTACCTGAAGACTGGGCTGTTGCTGGAAGCAAAGAAGTCAAGATGTCTTGGGTAGCAAAATAGACCAATTATAACTGTCAGTCACAGATGGTTTATGAGTAAGTAAAGACACAGTGGAAAGAATTAAGAAATGATTATATAGTGGCCAGCTCCCTGTTTGGCTTGATAGACACCTAAGCACTCCATATCCTCACAACTGATACTCATGATCCCTGAAACAAATTTAAATCTAAGACAGTCCAAAAGATAGGTAGCAAAATTGATTATGCTCAAAGAACAATGACTACATATAAAAAATATTGCACTGCCAAGCTATTCTGTAGGAACTATGCATACTAACTCATTCATGCCTCCCAATATTCTTCTTCCCTTTTTCAGATAAGCACATGGGGGAAAGAGAGATTGGGTAACTATTCTCACAGGAGAAACTTCTTAAGCTCATCAGTCTGGAAAGTTAGGTCCAGGCTCTTGGTTTGAAGCACTGAACTCTGTCTTTGTTGTTCTTATTCTGACTATCCATTATATTCATGATGCTACCAATATCTAGTTTACCCATGGAGAAAAAGCTGTGAAACTATGTGGGAAAACACCTAAGCTCAAGGAGTCTCCTGTGAGACCTGCTGTGTCCTGTCTTCATCATTTAGTTTCTGTTTTCAAGTCTTCCCTTTTATTAATAATTTATCCCCTCACAGTACCCTTTCCTCTCTTCCCAATATATTTTAGCTTTCATTTTTAAATATCCAGTAAATATATAATTGAGTAAATCAAAATGATGTAATCTTATCACTCCCCTTGTCAATCAGAAGAAGAATTGAGCAATACTCATAATTCAGAAATACTTTAAACATATGTAGTATGATTGCAACATACATATCACATATGTATACAAATATTTGCATATAGCACCTTAGCCTATATTTTATTTCACTACATAGCAATAAGATTTAACTTGGTAGTGTTTTAATAATGTTTATTTCGATAGCTATCTGGCAGATTTGAAAAAAATTAAACAGTCAAATTTGAGGCTAAATTTGGCTGAGAATAATTAGAATTGTTATTTAATGTAGAGAAAAGATTTGTATTTTAGGGATAGCAGAGACAGTGAAAGAAATCAACATATAGCAAAAGAGAAAAGGGGTTCTTGTATTCTACAGAAAGTTACTGGGGGGAAAGCTAATATTAAGACATACTCATTTAAGTGGATTAAATCAAGCTTCTTCTGTTTTACTGCTAAAATATCCTTTGACTAATTGGAAGTGAAAACCACATATAGAGGTATAAGATTATAGTTTCAAATTTATCAACTTGCCATTTCCATAAATTGATATGAAAAGTCCTTAATTAGATATAGCTGACCTTGTTTATGAAACATTACTCTAGAGTCTATCATATTTTACAATGAAACACTAGGCAGCTACATGACATTTATTAAATTCTAGTTTGTCTAATACAAGCCATGTCAAAACATTAACTAAACCAGCACTGATGGGTGAAGCCAATCATTTGTTACATGACAACTCAACTATGCATATTTGAAAAATAACAACCGCCAGGCAGTGGTGTCGCACACCCTTAATCCCAATACTTGGGAGGCAGAGGCAGGTGTATCTCTGAATTCGACGTCAGCCTGGTCTGCAGAGAGAGTTTTCAGGACAGCCAAAGATACACAGAGAAGCCCTGTCTCTAAAAACAAAAATCATGAATGATAACAAGCAATGTCCTTGGAGTCAAAAATGAATTAAATTACAAAAAGAATTACACACACACATACACACACTTTAATTCATTTAAAGGTAGTATTTAATAATTTAAGCTATTTTAAATAAAATTTCATTTCATATGTAATGGATAATACCAGACTAATAAAGAGAAAACAGTGGACAGAGGGTCCTGCTTTATAATTAAAATCTATGAAACCTGGTCCTTGCCCCAGAAGGCATCATTCAGTGGCTGCTGTGGTTTGCACTTGAAATGTCCTCATAGTCTCGCGTGTTAGAACACTCAGTCACCAGCTGCTGGCTTTGCTCTGGCATAGTCTCGCGTGTTAGGACACTCGGTCACCAGCTGCTGGCGACACTCTGGCATAGTCGTGCGTGTTAGGAAACTCAGTCACCAACCTGCTGGCATTGCTCTGGCATAGTTTCGCGTGTTAGGAAACTCGGTCACCAGCTGCTGGCATCGCTCTGGAAGGTTCTTGAACCTTGAAGCTTTATCATCCCACCCTAGTTCTTGTTTTCCTTCTGCTTCCGGAACGTATGTGTGGTGAGATCAGCCTGCACCTTGCTCTGCTATCAGAGCTGCTGCCATGTTTTCCTTGTCGTGATGGACTGTAGCCCTGAATGATAATCCAAAGTGAACCTTTTCATTTCAAATTGCTTTGTTTGCGTGTTTTGTCACAGCAGTGAATCACTTTAATGATTAAATTTTATGAAAATACCTTTGGCCCCAAAACACTGAATTTTTGGTGCAGACCCCACAGTAAAATTAATAATACATATTGAGATTGCTTAAGACTATTTAATTACCCTGCTATTCAACTGCTTAATGAACCTGTTTAACTTTACTTTAAAAGAACCAAGTAACCAATCTTAGTTGCCTCGAATTTCTCCAGCAATCAGCTTTTTACAACCTAAGATAATACATAGTTTTAATCTTGTTATGTATTTTCCATGCTTCTTGTTCTGAGGAATGTGTGTGTGTGTGTGTGTGTGTGTGTGTGTGTGTGTGTGTGTGTGTGTGTGTGTGTGTGTGATATAGTAACCATTTTCTGAAAGCAGATAAGTTGAAAGCAGTTTTATACAACAAACATCTATCATAAATGTTGCAAGCAACATGGATTTAGGTTGATGATATCTGCCTGCTATATTCTTTGCTTTTTTTGAGTGCTTGAGAGTCAGTTAAGGTCAGTAAAGTTTCTTCCCTTGTAAAACTCTGGTAAGTTTTCTATAAAGAATCTCTTATTCTCTTCTCATGTCATGTTTCCTGTGCTGTTCAATAGAGAAAAAAGGCCCTTTTTCGGGAGCATGCAGACAGACTGAAGGCTGACAGAGATTCACAGACACAGGGACAAGCACCACTCACAGATGCCAAGCACAGTTACACAACAGATAGATTACAGATATGCCACAAACTACAGACAGAAGGAAGGCACAGAAAGAGACGCGGAGAATTCAACTTTGAGTTCACAACTTGATCAAATTAGTCCGAGGGGAACTGTTTATGTTTTCAAGCCTTAATGTGGCACCAAAGCATATTGGTGTCTGTGAGGTTATCTTTATTGCCTTAACTAGAGAAACCTCTAAGACAAATGTGACCAAATACAATCTAATTTTATCATCTCTATCCAACATGTAGATGCCCATCAAAAAACTCTTGTTTTCTTGTACAAAATATGTATGTTCTGGCTTGATGAATCAGTATATCATGCATTTATATTATTTTATCCATAATGTTATATTTCCTGAACATGAGTGTTTGCCCAAAAGCCAATTTGCTACAATCATAGAGAAAGAAGATCACACCTTATTATATACATGTTTTAACAATACAATGAGAGCTAACTGGACAATTCTATTAAGCTAAGATACTGTTCCTTTGTAGAGCCTAAGGTGCTTCATAGCAAACATGAAAATTTGCTTAGATTTTTTTATATTGAACATAGTATTCTCTAGAAACTTGTACAGTGTTAAAATTCTAATCTATAAATAATTTTCTATAATTTTTATTGAACTTATTTTAGCAATATTCCATATGTACAGAAATTTTTACAAAGTTTAATATTTTTTCCAATTAATGGCATTCAACCTTTTTGCAATCTTCTGTTTCTCTTTGGTGTTTGTGTGTGTGTGTGTGTGTGTGTGTGTACATGCAAATGAATCAAAGGGAATATTTGCCGTTGACATGAAACAGTTTTCTGAGTTCTCAACCTATGCCTGGGCCTGCATCCAGCTTCCTTAGTCTGAAAGTCGTTTACTATGCTGCCTTTGAATTCTTTAAAGCTGAGAAGTTACCACCAGGAAAAAATTTCAAGATGATTGTGACCTAGCCCTATGCTTCTATTTTTCAAGTTTTGTAATATGTCAATCTCCTCTTGAATTAACTCAGTTAATTAATCAGTAGTTCCACATTCCTTTTTCCCTTTTATAGATTTTTTTCTCATACAGTATATCCTAAGTAGCGTTTCCACTCCCTCTGCTCCGCCCAGTTCCTCCCCACCTCCCCTTCCTGCCCATTCCACTCCCTTTCTGTCTCTCATTAGAACAGAACAGGCTTCTAAGATATAAGAACCAAACATGACAAGCTGAAATATAACAAGATAAAGCAAAAACTATTGTACTGAAGTTGGACAGATCAACTCAAGAGGAGGAAAAATCCCAACTGCAGGCACAAGAGTCAGAGACCCACTTGTTCTCTGTCAAGAATCCCATAAAAATACTAAGCTAGTAGCTATAGTATATATACCGGGGACCTGGTGCAGGCCCGTGTTGGCCCTGTGCTTGTTTGTTTTAGTCTCTGTGCACTCATATGCACCTTGCCTAGTTGATTCAGGGGCCCTGTTCTCCTGGTGGCCTCCATCCCCTCTGGCTCTTACACTCTTTTTTGCCTCCTCTTCCATAGGATTCCCTGAGCTCTGAGGGAAGACAATTTCTGAAGACCTCCAATTTAGACTCTCTCTCAGCATAAGGTCTAGCTTTGCGTTTCTGCATCTGTTCCCATATGCTACCAGAGGAAGCCTCTCTGATCATAACTGGATAACGATATTCTGCTATACTCATAGAATATGATCAGAAGTTATTTTTTATTGACTTTTAAAATGTTAGAGCAGTAATGTTTGGTTTGTCTCTAGGTCTCTGGGTCGTAGGTTCTTGGTTAGTCATGGAGTGCTGGTTTTGGCTTCCTTCTTGTGGAGTGGACCTTGAGTCAAATCAGAAGACATTGGTTAGGTGCTCCCACAAGTTCTGCACTACCTACCCTACCCTAACAAATTTTGCAAGCAGGACAGATTGTGGGTCGAAGGTTTTGTGGTTGCAATGGTGTCCACATTTCTCTTTTGGTAACCTTCAGAGTACTTTCCCTCACCAAGGAGATTAGAATTTAGAGGTCAGGGCTCATACAGGCAATATATCTTAACTTTTCCATGCTCAGTGAGTTTTTCCTCAGCAACAGAAGTCAAAAATAGCTATCAGTAGAAAATCAAGCACATTATAGAATATTTTACTAATTTTCTATACAACAAAAAACAGCTAAAATATACAGAGATTCTCAGGCCTTTTATGCTGTGGCCTGGCTTGCAAATGTATTAATATCATATAGATCTACAATGAAGTGAAGTCTCAATTCCTTGTTCATGGCTAATATTCACTTATTAGTGAATACCTACCATATTTGTTTTTCTGAGTCTGAGTTACCTCATTCAAGATGATTATTTCTAGTTCCATTCATTTGCCCGCAAATAGAGTAGCAATAAACATAGTTAAGCAAGTGTTTTTATGGTAAGATGGGCGTCCTTCAGGTATACGGCCAAGTGATACACATAAGTCTTGAGGTAGATAAATTACCAACTTTCTGAGGAACTACCATGTTGATTTTCATAGTGGCTATACAAGCTTGCAGTTCCACTACCAATGGAGGAGTATTTCATTTGCTCCCATCCTCTCCAGAACGAGCTGTCACTCATTTTTTCGATTTTAGTGTTTCTGACAGGAGTAAGAGGGAATCTCAAAGCAGTTTTGATTTCCATTTCCCTGGTGTCTAAGAAAGTTGAAAATTTCTTTAAATGTTTCTTTGAAATTTGAGATTCCTCTATTGAGAATTCTCTGTTTAGATCAGTCACATTTTTAAATTGTTTGTTTTTTTTTGATATCCGGTTTCTTAAATTCTTCATGTATTTTTAGATATTAGTTCTCTATCAGATGTGGAGTTAGTAAAAAAATCTTTTCCATTCTGTAGACTGTTGCTTTGTCTGATTGGTGGTGTTCTTTTACTGGCAAAGGCTTTTCAGTTTTATAAGGTCCCACTTATTAATTGTTGATCTTAGAGATTGTACTACCAATGCTCTCTATTAATTGTTGATCTTAGAGATTGTACTACCAATGCTCTCTTCAGAAAGCCTTCTCCAGTGTCAATGCAATCAGGCTATTCAGTACTTCCTTTTCTATCAGATGCAGTGTACTTGGTGTTATGTTGAGGAGTTCAGTCTGCTTGCACTTGAGTTCTATGCAGAATGATGAACATAGATTTATTTACATTCTTCTACATGCAGATATGCACTTGGATCAATACCATTTGTTGTTAAAGATGCTGTCTTTTTTTCATTGTGTATTTCTGGCTTTTATCAAAAGCCAGGTATACATATATATTTGGATTTATGCCTTGGCCTTCAATTCTATTTTATTGATCAACATTTCTGTTTTTATGCTTAATACCAAGCAGTTTTTATTTCTATAGCTCTATACTACAACTTGAATTCTGAATGGTGGGACATCTGGCAGTTTTTTTCATTGTTCAGGATTGCTTTACCTATTTTGGGTTTTTGGTATTCACGTATGAATGTGAGAATTTTCCTTCCAAAGTCTGGAAATACTTATGTTGGAATTTGTATGGGAATTGCACTGAATCTGTATATTATTTTTGGTAGGTTTGTCACTTTTACATGTTAATCATATTGATCCATGAGATATTTTCCCATCTCCTGATATCTTTTTCAATTTCATTCTTCAGAACTTGAAGATTTTATAATACAGACCGTTCACTTGCTTGATTAGAGTTACCACAGGATATTTTATATTATCTGAGGCTTTGGTGAAAGGTGTTATTTCCCTGATTTCTTTCTCAGTTTGTCATTTGTCTATAGGAGGGATACTGAATTTTTTTTGAGTTAACTTGTATCCAGTCATTTGTCTCAAAGTGTTTACCAGCTGTAGGAGTTCCCTGGAGGAATTTTTCGAGTCACTTAGGTATACTATCATAGCATCTGCAAACAATACTTTGACTTATTTCTTTCCAATTTTTATCCCTTTGATATTCCTCAGCTATTTTATTGTTCTAATTAAAACTTCAAGGACTATATTGTATAGATATGGAGAATGTAGATGACCTTGTCTTGTTCCTTATTTTAATGGAATTACTTTGAGTTTCTCTCCATTTAATTTGATATTGGCTTTAAACTTGCTGGAAATTGTCTTTATTATGTTTAGGTATGTCTCAGGTAGTCCCAATCTCTTCAGGCAGGACTTTTATCATGAAGGGTATTGAATTTTGTCACAGGTCTTTTCTGTGTCTAGTAAGATGAACTTTTTTTTCCAGTTTGAGTACATAGTGGAAAACATTGATTGATTTTCTTATATTGAACCATCCTGGCATCTCTTGAATGAAGACTTTGATCAGTTGTAGATAATCTTTATGTGTGTGTGTGTGTTCTGTGATTCATTTTGCAAATATTTTACTGAATATTTTTGCATTATGCTCACAAATAAATTGGTCTCTAATTATCTTTGTTGAATCTTTAGGTTGTTTTGGTATCAGGATAACTGTGACCTCAAAAAATGAATAGGTTGATGTCCTTTTTGTTTCTTTTTGTGGAATAATTGAGGAGTAATGGAGATAACATTTCTTTGAAAGTCAGGTAGAATTCTGCACAAATACCATCTGGCTCTGGGTATTTTTTGTTGAGAGACTTTAATGATTGCTTCTGTTTCACCAGGGGTTATAGGCCTATTTAAATTGTTTATCTAGTCTTGATTTAGCTTTGGTAAGTGGTATCAATTGTGAAAATTATCTATTTCTTTTTGATTTTCCAATTTTGTAAAGTAGTTTTTAAAGAATGTCCTTGTAATTCTCTGGAATATTTCTGGGTGTGTTGTTATGTTCCCTTTTGTTTTTGATTTTGTTAGTTTGGATAAGGATTTGTCTATCATGGTGATCTCTCTAAGAAGCAACTGTTCATTTCATTGATTCTTTGTATTGTTCTTTTGTTTCTATTTTATTGATTTCAACTCTCAGTTTGATTATTTCTTGCCATCGACTCCTCTTCGGTGTGACTACTTCTTTATGTTCAGTAGCTCTAAGGTGTGTTATTAAGTTGCTAGTATGATATCTCTCAAAAAAACTTTTTTAATGTAGGTATATAGTGCTATGAACTTTGCTTACTGCCTTCATTGTGTCCCAAAAGTTTGGATATGTGTGTATTCATTTTCATTGAAATCTAGAAAGTTTTTATTCCTTTACTTCTGTCTTGGCCCACATTTTTTCAGTAGTAAGTTGTCCAATTTCTATGAGTTTGCAAGCTTTCTGTTGTTTCTACTGTTAATATCCAGTGGTGGTCAGAAAGATTGCAGGGAGTTAGTTCATCTTTTTGTATCTGTTGAATCTGTTGCTTTGTGTCTGAGTAAGTGGTTAATTTTGGAGAAAGTTTCATGAGGTGCAGAATAGAAGGCATATTTTGTGTTTGGATGAAATGTTCCTTAAATATCTGTTAGGGCCATTTGATTTATAAAGTCTGTTAGGTCCAGTATTTCTCTGCTTAGTTTTCTCTGGATGAACTGTCCATTGGTAACAGTGGAGTGTTGAAGTCTCATACTATGTTTGAGGGTCAATATGTGATTTAAGCTGTAGTTGTGTTTCTTTTACAAACTTGGGTGCCTTTGTATTGGGGGCATAGTTGTCAAGAATTTAAATGCTATCTTGGAGAATTTTCCCTTTGAGTGTATATTGTCCTTCCTTACCACTTTTGATTAGTTTTAGTATGAAGGCTTTTTGTTAGTGTGGTGGTTTAAAAGAAAATGGACCCCAAAGGGAGTGACACAATTAGGAGGTGTGGCCTTGTTGGAGTAGGTGTGACTTTGTTGGAGGAAGTGTGTCACTGTGGAGGTGGGTTTTGAGGTGCCACATGCTCAATCCATGCCCAGTGTCACAGACTACTTCCTGATGCCTGCCTATCAAGATGTAGGACTCTTAACTCCAGTGCCATGTCTGCCAGCATAACACCATATCTCACCATGAAGACAACAGGCTAAACCTCTGAAAATGTGAGCCACCCCAATTAAATGTTTTGATATTATAAGCATTGTGGTCATGGTGTCTCTTAGCAGCCACAGAAGCCCTAAAAAAAACAGACGTTATTACCGGGAGTTCAGTATTGATGTGAAAAGCCTGACCATACTTTTGTTTGTAGGGATTTGGACTTTGCTAGCTTGGGTTAAGAAAGCCCTGGAATGCTTTAAGCACTGCTTCATGGACCATGCTATTTAAAGTATGGAAGACAGTGGTACTAAGTGTGATTTAAACTGTGGGGGACTGGCTCCAGAGGTTTCAAAAGAGAAGGATTTTAGTGTGTTGCCAAGAAATCACTCTCATGACTCTCATGAGTGAAGAATGTGGCTGGTTTTTGCCCTTGTCCAAACTAGTTTGCCCAAGTCTAAAGTGAAGAGTTTTGGATTAATTCCCTTGGCAACAGAAATCTTAAAACGGCCTAGTAGAGACTCTGTTGTGTGGTTACTAGTTTTAACTCTAATAAAGATCTATAATGGAAAGGAGAAAGCTGAGCAAGGAAAAATATTTGAGGGAAAAGGGAGAGTCAGAACGTGGAATGGAACTAAATTTTGTTTTCAAGGAGATAAACAGATTAAGAAGAGAAATTAAGGGAGTAGTAGTGTCAGGGCAAGATCCTACCCAGCTAAATTTCCAACTTGTGAAAATGAATTAAAGAAAACCTTAGAGCCAGATGTGGTGGTCCACACCTTTAATCTCAGCACTCAGAAGGCATAGGCTGGCACATCAGCCTGCTATATAGATAGAGATTCAAGTCAGCTAAGCTTAGGTAGGGAAGGTAATCATGGAGAACAACAAGCTGGCAGAGAACTTATTGAACAAGGGAGCCATGTTCCAGCCCCAGAAAGCAGCAGAACTTGGTTCACATGGCAGCTTTGGCCACATGATTCCTAAAGACAGAAGAAAGAGGCTATGGAATTTGCTTCTGCAACTAAGGAAACTAAGGATGCTGATGTTAGGCATGTGTCAGGGCTGTCCCTGAACGGAGGCCTAGAGAGGTCATTGTGTGAAGCTGTGAAATCAAAGCCTGGATTGCTCTAAGCACCCCAAAATGTTGGAGATCCCAGAGCCATGGGATACCTATCAAGGAAGGCTGCTGACAGGGAGTAGAGCCAGCACAAGAGAAAGAAGCATGTTGCAGTCAATAAAGCTTCAGAACATAGTTGAATATTTGAAGAGCATCTTAACATCAGGCATGGAGATGCAGAGTTTGAAGTTGGCCCTGCTGGTTTCTGGTTTTATTTTGATCCAGTATTTTCTCACTGTGCTCCTTTTCCTATGCTTTGGAACATAATGTATATTGCTTGCCATTATATGTTGGAAGTATATAATCCTTTTTGATTTTTATTTTACAGGGGATTACAGTTAAGAGATTGGATGAATCTCAGAAGAGACTTTGTACTTCAGACTTTTAAACAAGTTGAGACTATTATAGACTATGGGGACTTTTGAAGTCTGACTGAGTGATTTTCCCATTATTATATGGCTAGAAACCTTTGTGAGTAGAATGTGGTGGTTTGAAAGAAAATGTCCCCCAGAGGGAGTGGCACCATTAGGAGGTGTGACTTCGTTGGAGTAGGTATGGCCTAGATGGAGAGGGTATGTCACTGTGGAGCTGGGCTTTGAAGGCATATATTCTCAAGTCATGCCCAGTGTCTCAGACCACTTCCTTTTGCCTGCCTATCAAGATGTAGTGCTCTTAGCCCCAACACCATGTCTGACTACACAGCATGTCTTACCTTGATAATAATGGACTAAACCTCTGAAAATGTAAGATGCCCCAATTAAATGTTTTGACTTTGTAAGAGTTTCTGTGATCATGGTGTCTCTTCACAGAAATAGAAACCCTAACTAAGACAGATAGACATTAGAGTAGCTGTATCAGCTTTCTTCTTACAGTCATTTGTTTAGAATATCTTTTTCCAACACTTTACGCTGACATAAGGTCTATCCTTTGTGTACTTTGATGTAGCAGAAGGATGAAACCTTTTCTTGCATCCATTCTGTTAACTTGTGGGTTTTTATTGGGGAATGGAGATTATTCATTGATATTGAGAGATATCAATTATCAATGATTGTTGATTCTTTTTATTTTGCTGTTGTTATTGGTGGTAGTGGTGGTGGTGCATGTAAGTGTGCTTGTGTGTTTCTCATCTTTGGATTTTGCAGTTGTGAGATTTATTTCCTGTGTTTTCATAGGTGTAGTCAACTCCTTTAAGTTGGAGTTTTCCTTCTGGTATCTTCTATAAGCCTGAATTTGTAGGTAGATACTGTTTAAATTCAACTTTATCATGGAATATCTTATTTTCTCCACCTATGGTGAGAGGAAGCTTTCCTGGATATAATTTCTGGGCTGGCATCTTTTAGAGTTTGCAGCACATCTGTCTGCCCAGGCTTCAAAGTCTGCACAGAGAAGTTAGGCGTAATTCTAATAGTTCTGTCTTTACATGTTATTTGCTCTTTTTCCCTTACAGCTTTTAATATTGTTTCTTTGTTCTGTGTGTTTAGTGTTTTAATTACAATGTGCCAATGGAAGTTTCTTTTCTGGACCAAACTATTTGATGTTCTGTGTGTTTCTTATACCTTTATAGGTATATTTCTTATATCTTCTTCTCTAGATTAGGAAAACTTTCCCTATGATTTTGTTGACAATATTTTCTGACCTGACACTAGGAAAATTCCTAGGAATTAACAAGTATGAAATGAAAGAAGTATGTTTGTATGGTACCATACATAAATAACTGGACTTGTAGTGAAAGAGGATTGAGTAAGAAATGCTTAATGAACACTTCACAAAAAATAAAGACAGTATTAAAAATGAATAAGATAGAAATAGAAATTTTAGAAACAGCAATATAAAAATGAATGAAATAACAACAAAGATGTTTGAGACAGCAGTAAAAATGAATAAAATTTCTCTGCAATAAAAGGAGTTTACAGGCATTGAAAATCTATGCAAGGGGACAGGGAGTCATTTTATGTGTAGATAAACACATTTTTAAGGGAGTGGGAAAGATGACTAAAATGGGATGGCTTACATCTGTCATTTTAAAACATATTTATCTGCAATAAATATGACGTTAAACTTCACTAGACCGGCTTTTAGTCTGCACAGATGTTAAAAAGAAACCAAGATTCTGTGGATCTTTATTTTGAAATGTGTGAGCTTGCTCCTTCTAGTACTGCTAATCAGTTTATGAATCCTTATCCCAATCACCCAGTCTATGACATTTTGCTGTGACAGCCAGAGTTGACTATTGATTGGTACCAAGAAGTGGGATACTGTAACAAATGATTAATGTACTTTGAGAACTAGGTAAGGACTAGAGGCTAGAGGGATTTTGAGGTGATTCTGATAAAAGCCCAGGAAGTAAATACAGCTGGAGAGGATAAGCTCCCATCTTGTTAGATAATACATGTGCACAGAATCTCAACTTCTAGGCATCTGATAGGGTCTGGTGTGTATTTGATAGCGCTCTGACCCCTCAGAGGGTGATGACTTTAAGAGCAAATGAATTGAAAATATTTTGAATGTTATTTCAAGAAGCCCCGAATTACTCTCAGTATGATGGAAAGATGTGTATAGAACAAGCACTTGGCTTACTGCTAGCACAGGGGCAAAGAGATAAAGTTACAAAGGCAACTTTCTTCATTACTTGAGTATCTGAATGCAAAATGTCAAAGACGAGACACTGAAGAGAAAGCATTTGTAGTCATAGTTTTGAAATACAGTTGTTATCAGAAGCAGACATTGCTTTTTTTTTTTTAACACTATCCCAAACCTCATCCTCAAGAGTTCTATGAAATACAATTCAGTTTTTTAAGCCACTAATGCTACTGAGGTCTGAGACAGAAATGAAGAACAGGGTACTGGAACTTGAGGAGAATCGATTATGAAACAACCAATAACTGGACCAAATTGTATTTGTGGTCATTGCTTTGGGTAAGGTAGAACTTGAAGGATAGAAACAGATGTATGTAACTGAAGAAATCAGTAAGAACGGTATTGAAAGGTAGCTGGCTTCCCTCTGACTTCTTACTGAAACTGGCAAGAAAAGACTGAGAGATGAACGAAAGAAGATGCGGATCCCAGAAAGTGGGAACTATCTGAAAACTTAGAGGGCCTTCTCTTGTCGCAAAAAGGGAGAAAACTTGTGATGTGAGAACCACGATATAGATGAAAATTTTCATAACTGGTCAGGAAAGTGCCTAGCTCATAAGCTAAAGAAGACCACAGCAGAATCCAGGAATAAAGACAGAGTACACCAGAAAAGAACTAATGGGGACAGAAAGGCAGATAGAATGTAGGGAGGTTATTGGATTCTTTGGATTTTAGAGAATGGGACAACGGAGCTACTTATCTGTAAAGGTAGATTATATTTCAATAAAAGGAACATCCATTGGGTGTTCATAATACCAATATATGAAGGCAACCTAAATGTTGTCAAAGGGTGAATGATAAAGGAATTGTATGTAATATCACACACACACACTGAAAATCTGTTCAGCCTTGAAAGGAAAATGTTGTTTCATTTATGAGAACACAAGTGAAAATATAGAATATTTTAAGTTAAAATATCAGACACAGAAAGAAAAGTAAGATATGTTACCATTAAAAGTGGAAACTAAAATGTTAAAATCACATGAAAATATAGCAGAATGGTGAGTACCAGCGCAAGAGAGGGAGGTTGAATAAGCAGATTTTGGTCAAAAAGTACAAACTTTCAGTTGTAAGATCAATAAAGTCAGCTTTAGTCTAAAACATGATAAGTTGATAAATTAACTTGATGCCAATATTTGATAAACTACATGCACGCCAATTTATCATTTCATAAACCTTAATGTAATAGAATTTTATCAATTAATGAAATGAAGATGATATAAAGAAAACGGGAAACTGAAATCCAAACTGAAAACATCTGACTTTTATGACATTTTTTACTAATCTGGTGAGACAGTAATTCCAGCCCAGAAAGATAAATAACACATTTTTGTGAATAGACTTTTAACATTGGTCTCATGCAAGGGCAGAAGTTTGAGGTTATCAAGTGCTTGGAGCCATGGTGGAGGTGAATTTTGGGGAAGATACTGGCCAAAGGTTATAAAATTTTAGTTAAGCATCAAAAATGTTATACCAAGTGGTTGCTACTATATTTCCTAGAGCTATACTATCTTCACTTTGCTTCATTAGGGCACAGTAAGCTATCCTCGTTCTCCAAACAAGAGTGAACCCTCACTAGCTAAATCTGCTCCAAAGGGAATGAAAATTGTGCTGTTCAAAGGACTTTGATATTTTGTTGCAGCCACATAAACAGATTTTAAATATATTTTGTTACAATATGAAGAGATTGTAATTCAGGTTCTTACATATTTCTATAAGGTTACCATGCTTGTATGTGAGAGATTAACATGCCTTTACCTTTATTTCTGTTGATTTCACGGTGTTCACTTAAGTTTTCTTTTATTTTATTATGCCTTCAGATGTTATAATTCATGAAGGACTGTCCTTGTCATGGTCCACACACCCTTGACAGTTAACTTCAGTTTAACAACTTTTTTTAGCACTTCTTGCTGCCCTCCCGTCTCTCCAATTCTTTCTATAGTCATCTGCAGTTTGAAACCAGTTTGTGTTTTTAATTAACTTTCATTAGGGCTAATCACTGCTAACATTACTGATACTGATTATCTATTAAGATAAAATGGTGATTTTGCTAACATATTTGGTCAGTTCCTTCTTGCAGGGCACACATTTAGTTCCGAACTTCACTTTCTTAGACTTTTCTCAGTTCAAGCTTACTGTTTATGTGTCTGGATTATCTTTATTTCTCTTTCAGTCTTCAAATGTATCTGGGTACAGATGGCTGATAGATAGCTTCTGTCACATTTCGGGACCGATGGAAAACTTACTGTAATTTTAAGTGTCATATCTGAGTAAGCAATTGTTCTCTCATGACAACCACTCATGGCTTCTACTTGCTTTGATATTTTGTACTTGTGCTACATTTTGAAGAGGAATATGTCCCTTGTTGGAAAGTATATAGATCTGTCTCACTACTGTTATATCCTACATAACATCTGTTAAAATATATATTCTCAGAATATTGATTCCTGCATTTACCCCTGACTTATTTACTGCTCTATTGCTATGAGTAGACATCATAACCAAGGAGACTTATAAAATGAAACATTAAAATATCAGAGCCAGTTTTATTAGTGGCTTGCTTGCAGTTTCAGAGGATGAGTCTATGAGATGATTATCATGATGGGAGCTTAAGGGCAGGAAGGCGGCATATGGTGCTGGAACAGTCGTGGAGAGATCACATTGATCTGCAAGTTGCAGAGAGAAATGGAGAGAGGGAGAGAGAGAGAGAAAGAGAGAGAGAGAGAGAGAGAGAGAGAGAGAGAGAG
>PVIU01021573.1:0-31286 GCA_004026605.1 Ondatra zibethicus
AATTTTACTTGCTTATTTGTATCTAAATGATATCAACTGTCATTCTTAATGAAGTGAATAGTCTCAATGTACATATATGTGTGTGTGTTTGTGCAAGTATATGTATAAATTGAGGTGTATATACATTTATATAAATAATTTATAAATTTATACATTACATGTATAATGTATTTATATATACACAATACATATATTACATTTATCTATCTATCTATCTATCTATCTATATATATATATATATATATATATATATATATATACTAGTTTTAAAAGTAGTAATTGTTCAAAAACATTATCTCCTTTTGGTAACCTACTAATAGAAAGGGCCCTTAATTTTAAATGTTTCTAAAAAGTGTGACCCATTTCTACACAATTATATAATTTGAGACTATAAGCCAAATACCACTGATGAATAATAGAAGACCAACTAATTAAGTTTTATAAACATTTTAGCCAACTTTCAAGATTATTTTACAGACTATTCTCAGAGTTATTTTTCTGTTATTTCTTTTTTAATTGCATAGTAACTGCATAATGCAACTCCTTATTATAACATGGTTTGAATTATATTGACTCTCATTATTCTCTTTCCCCCATCTCTTTCCCTGATACCCTTCCTATTCATCAATGACCCCATCTGTAACATGAGGGCCTTGCTTATTAGGGGTTTCTGTCCTGCCCAGTTCCTGCAGCCATTTAGCCCCCAAAGAAAATCACACAGACAGTCTGCATTAGGTTATAAACTGATTGGTCCATTAGCTCAAGCTTCTTGCTAACTCTTATAACTTATGTCAACCCATTATTAGTCCATTATTATTATCTGTGTTAGCCACATAGCTCGGCACCTTTTTCAGCAGGGCAGGTCACATCTTGCTTCTTCCATGGTGTGGGAAGGACTGCAGAAAGAATGGGCTTCCTCCTTCCCAGAATTCTCTTGTTCTCATTGCCCCACCTTACTTCCTCTCTGGTTTTTCCGCTTATACTTCCTGCCTGGCTATCAGCCAATCAGCATTTATTTAAAATATAATTGACAGATATAGAATTTTTCTCCAGCACCACTCCCCCTCCCCTTTTTTTAAACAAAGGAAAATATCCATAGCCTACTTTTTGGAAATGTGTGCATAGTATTCCAGGCTACTTCTGGCTGGTTGGGGGGTGCTGATAATCTTATGGGGACCTAAAGAAAACTTAGAGTTGTGATCGAGTCTTGAATGGAGTATCCTGTGAGGCTTGATCATCTCAGGCAGCATCTTTAATCTGTTCTGGATGTAGAACTCAGACATCTGGGCCATCTGTTCCTACAGGAGATTTCTCAGGTGGTCTTCCTTGATCAAACCTGAGTTTTCTTTACTCAGAATGAACCCACAGCCTCTCATTTTCTGTGAAAACAAAACCAAAATCTCTTCTCCAAAGGAACATACTTTGAAGTCAAGGTATTTTCAAAATACCTATCTTGGATTAATTTAGCAGCATTTATAAGCAAATATCTTTTAGCAGCTGTTGCTCTTTCCTCAGCATTCAAAGAATTCAAAGAAAGCATAATAACATACAGTATCAAGATTCTCTGTGTGTTTTCCATCTTTATGTGTCTTTATTTTAACCTCTATTTCTTTTATTTTTAATTTTTGGCTTTTTGAGACAGGGTTTCTGTATAACTTTGTCATGGAATAACTCTGTAGACCAGGCTGTCCTTGAACTCACAGAGATCCACCTGTCTCTGCCTCCCAAGTGCTGGGATTAAAGGTGTGTGCTACCACACCTTGAAATCACAGAGGTCAGTCTACCTCTGTCTCCCAAGTGTTGGGATGAAAGGTGTGTACCACCACACCCAACTACTCTCTTTCTCTCTTTTTTATTTTAAGGACTTTAACATTTTTCTTTTCTCTCCCAAGCCAGCGTATATTTTTAACACATAGTAAAACATTTAGAGTTTTTTTAATATCTCTTTACTGTATATCTCTCTTTTTCTGACTACACGAGTCTTTAATTTACCAAGCAATATGGGTAGAATTAAAGTCGTAGCTTTGACAGCTGGATTCAGCCTATTCCTTAGCTTTATGAGATTCCAGCCTCATGGCTGAGGTACCAGCCAGACCCGTGTTCACTGCCACAACTCTACATTGTTTCAAGGTCTCTGCCAGCAAGCAAGTTGCAGCAGTGTGCTCACAAACCACACTCAAATGCTTCATAGTTGGACCGCCTGCCTGAAAGAGTCAGAGTTTGCGCTTGCAGGATGGTCCAGAAAGCTGGAATTTTGAAATGGCATAGCTTTTTTCATGCTATTGCTGAAACCCAAAAAGCATGCAGTCAGCTTTTCATCAACACTACGTAAGTGTTTCGTGGCAGGACTTCTTAAAATAGCTGCAAGGTTTTGCAGCTAAAGCTGAGTGAGGACACCTCTCTTAAATGAGAGCACTTGTTTGCCTCTAGCGAGCAGAGCAGACCCTAGAAATTGCTGCTACCAAGAAGCCATGCGTTCTGTAGCATGGGGGCCTGCTCTGTTGGGGTTTCTGTCTTGCCCAGTTCCCATAGCCGATAAGCCCCAAAGAAATCACACAGAGAGTCTGCATTAGGTTATAAACTGATTGGCCCATTAGCTCAGGCTTCTTGCTAACTCTTATAACTTATATCAACCCATTATTAGCCCATTATTATTATCTGTGTTAGCCACATAGCTTGGTACCTTTTTCAGTGGGGCAGGTCACATCTTGCTTCTTCCATGGTGTGGGAAGGACTGCAGAAAAAATGGGCTTCCTCCTTCCAGCATTCTCCTGTTCTCATTGCCCCACTTTACTTCTTGTCTGGTTTTCCCACTTATACTTCCTGCCTGGCTATCGGCCAATCAGCATTTATTTAAAATATAATTGACAAATATAGAATTGTTCTCCAGTACCACCCATCTATGTTTGTGTGTGTGTCTCACTGTGTGTGTCATAGCTAGAGCTGCTTATAGTTTTGTATGATTTTTGAACGTCTTTAAGTATTTTGCTGAGAATTCTTTAGTTGATCCAATATTACTTATCAGTTATTGTTACTAATTGCTAGCCTCCTGGAGTCCTAGTCAGAAAACCATTGCCGGTCCTAGTCAGAAAGCATTTTGACATGTTTCTCTTACACTTACTACACTGAGTTTCAAATGTTCTGTGCTTATATTTTAAAAAAATATGTTTTGAGTAAATTTTATACTAAATGTGAAACAGGAATCTCATTTCATTCTATCTTACGTAGACATTTGGTACCATTAACAACAAGGGTGCCTTCTCTGTGATGTAGTTCTTAGGTTTGGCTCTCGATCCTCAAGTGTATCTCACTGGCTATAAAAGACCCCGCTCTTTTTGAAAGTCAATACTCTGCTGAGAACAGTCAGACAAGAAATCATTCTCTCTCCTCTTTAGAAATGCATAAATGACTGCAGAAAATCACATATGCCTTATATGCTCTGGTATAAGGTACATGCTAATAGTTGTGTTTAAAAGCATTCCTGTTGCTATAGAAAATAGTTGTTAATGTTTCCGTAGTGCCAGCAGTAGATGTTCAGACATGAACAATCAATATATGTCTCAAAAGAGATGCTATACTAGGGAGTTAAAAAGATTAGCAAATGCCACAAAAGCACAGAAAAAAGCCAAGTGAACAACAAGTCTTTGCTATTTATAGATTATATAACAGGAAGTAGCAGAAATATACAACATGTAAAAGGTAAGATGAGGCATTTCTTACTTTATTGTGTAGCTGACAGAAATGCACTTAAGACTTAACAAGGAAAGCAGAAGAGGCAACACAATTTGTAAACAAAGAAGTAACTTTATTGGAGAGAGCATTTAAAAAGCAAAAAAAAAAAAAAAACAAAAACCTAGACTATGGCAGAAATAGATTGTCCTGCTGTTTGTATTTGTAACACAAATAGACTGTGTTCCAAGGGCTCTTGCTGTGGTTTTTTTGTTTGCTTGTTTGTATTTTTTTTCTTTTTTTTTTTTTCCAGACACAGGCTGAGCTTAGAGTCTCTATCACCAACAGGTGGCTTTGTGAGATATGGTAATCACTGCTTATCTTTTAAACTTTTTTTGAGATTATAATATAATTGCAGCTTTTCCTTCTCCTTTTTCTCCCTCCACACCATCACCTGCACTCTCTGTGGAAATAGTGGTCTCGTTTTCTTTAAATGCTCTTGCTGGTGTGGTGGTGGGTTGTGTGTCTGTGTAACTAAATACATAATACAATCTGCTCAGTCTGTATAACACATGTTTTCTGTGCTGAACAAGGACAGCATAAGGCACAAGATAGGGTGGAATTAAAGGAACATACCTGGGAACTTAAATGAATGCGTCAAATGTCACACCATGCACATTCCTATCCTAGAGCTCAGTCCTACGTGAAGACTCAGTGAACTAGAAATGGATTTGACAGAGCAGGTTATATTCCTAGTACAATGATTACCATGAAGGTCAAGAAGCTCAGAGTACCCTGAGTAACTACCGGTCTGCAGCCACTCACTCACCTTGCTCCTCTTTGCAACAGATTTCCTTTGATATAACTTTAGCCTGGAGAAAGAATTCTTAGAGATTCCCCATCCACTTTTTGTTAATGAAGTTATAAGCACTGCCTTTATCACCCAGCAAGGCTGCTGTTCCATCTGCTCACACCCTATCTGTAGAGAGGTTAAAGCTTGATACAATGTAGTTGAAACTAACAAGAAGCAGGTTTGTTCTTTTCAGAGTCAAAAGTCTACAGTTCCCTTGATTTCTTATTTGTTATTGAGAGCACGTCTCCCTATGTGTCCTTGGATCACTGGAACTTCCTCTGTAGATTCCTCTGTAGTCCCACTGCTGGGACTAACTGCATGTGCCACCACACTTAGCTTCACAATTCTAAAACTGCCTTTAACAAATTATATGCTGTTTTATTTCCTGCACGCTAACCCCGTTTTTGTATAACTTAATATATTTTCATTCTTTGTTCAGGGTCAAGGACTTACAATTCCTTTCGATAAATGTCATGTCATGTCGTAAGAATGTAGAAATCAGTTTGATGAATACTTGTTACAGCAGAATCAACAAACAAACTTGACTATCATTCTGGAACTGTATCCTGCTTTTCTTGATGTTTAGTTAAATCCACAAAAGGGAATTTCTCCCATAGACATAAATAACCAAATCTTAATAAATGAACTCTACTGATTAAAGTAATAGTAAGGCAATCTAAAGATCCTATACTTAAGAAAGAAAGGCTATGAAAGAACTGAGAAGAACAGAAAGAGAAATTTTCAAGGAAAATCAATTCCTTTCATTAACTTTTAAATAATAACAATATTCTCATTGTTTCTGTATGTACTAAAGTTCTATCACCCTGAAAATGAGGAAAAAATATGAATTTACTCTACCCTTGTTACTTATACCTCTGCTAATCTTCCTATCCAAAGGCTTAATTATGATTTATTTTTATAACATGGAAATGAAATGTCAGAATTCTTTTAGTATGATTCTTTCTTTATCCTGTGCTTTTTCCTTCTCATGCTAACTACATTTGCATAGTAAAGATTGGGTTGATTTTTTTTCCCTTTTCAAATAAAGAATACTTTTATCTTACTCTCTGGTTATTCTCTGAAATTTAGTTCTCTTGTTCACATAATTTCTAGTTTATAAGGCTTGTGAACCCTGTGGTAGTCATGCTTCAATTCTTGAACTGTTTTCATGAAACAATTCATTGACTGTCTCTTGGTAATGACTCACCACTGCATCATTTTGCATTTCTTGAATCAAATTCATAAAGCATTAAAACTATTTATGTTATACTTCTGGATAATGGGAGCTACCAGGTAAGTTCCTGCTATGAAGAGCTGTTGCTTTTTAAATAATGTAAAAGTCACTTTGGAACTTTGAATATATCACAAATGTGTATAATCATTGCTCATACTAGAACAATATAAGCAACATATATGATGTTGGAGAATTATTGAATAAATCACCCAGAGATATATTGAAATGAGGTCTATTACACAAGCTTTATATCATATTCTAGCTCTTCTCCATTTAATTAATCTAATTTTGAATGATCATGAGTTTTCATTCAGTTATATTCTATATGCTTTCTACTTAGCTACTGATTTGTAGAGCATTTGTTGAGTGTGCCAGACTAATAGTGCCATACATTCTTAAAAGACATATTTCTTTCATGTTCTATACAGAATTTAAAATTGTAAGATATATATGTATGTATGTATACTTGTATGAAGAATGCTGGTTTAGTGTAAATGAGAAATCTGGAGATAGCTGTGCTTGTGTTACAGAAAACAGTGCTTTATTTGTTTTACTTTTCCTACATTTTCATAACTCAACAATTTATTTATATATGGAATCTAATTATGACTTTGCAGTAACACAAATTTGCACTGTATCAGCTGATAGTTACTAAGACAGATTTTGTTGTTTCAAAATTATTTTTCATACATTTTATTATTCATGTTACCTTACTCTATAGATATGAAATCTGATTGCTAAAGGAAAATTAGTTCAACAAATATTAAATTATAAAAAGAAAATTGAGTAATCAAGAAATGATGTTCTTTTATTTTTTGGTTAATTCATTGAAATTTTGTTCTGTCTAATTTGGGCAAAATTACTGGGGGTGTTCACAAGTTTTAAAGAATAAAATGTAAAAAAAAAAACCAAAGCTGTCCAATATACTCTTTCTCTCATAAACTAAATGTTCTATTCATAATCAACAAATTAGGTACTAAAGAAATCATCTCATTTTTTTTTGTATAGAGTTCTTAATCATTGCAGCCCACTAATAACTTGTGCTCTTCTCTAAGCCAATTTTGCCTTCAGAGCTTCTAAAAAGCTCCACGCTTTAGTTACATATTTTACAATATTTGAGATGTGCAAAACCTGTTAGAAATTGAATTAATGCTGATTTGTCATGAATGTCACATTAAAAATAAACTTTAATTTAAGTGTGATTTTTATTCAGAACATTTGTATTTTTCTGGGTGGAACAGTTCCTTCCCTTTCCTTATATGCCATGTTCTCTTTTCAAATTACTAATCTAAAAGAATAAGAGCTTTCGGTAGGCACTATTTATACCCATTGGGTAATAGTGAGTTAAGTTTTATTTACTCTTTGCAATGATAGATTTCCTTGAGAACACAGCAGCACCCACACCCACGTTTCCCTAATTCCACACAATCCAAAGAACGTATCTCCTGAAAACCTCATCCAATAATAAACTTTCCTAATACTTTCCTGGTAAAGATTAATAAACTTCTCTTGAAACTTATATCTAATTTATGTGACTTTAAGGGTCATGCTTTAATAACAATGATGAAACACGATTATTACTTCCTAATGCTGAAATTACAGTTTTTACATTGTAAATTTTTCCTGCTATGCGCCCTGTGGCACTAACATCTTTATCACTCCATGTGTTTCTAGTTTTAAAACCTTTACCCCTGCTGTTTGAAAAATATTTCTCATTTTCGTCCCCTATGGAGTACAGAAATCCCTAAAGGCAAAGCCATTAGTGATCTCTCTGCCTTTTCCCAAACACGTATTATGATCACCAGTGCTGTTCCCCCTGCCTCATTGGCTTTTGGTAAAGTATGCAAATGAGATGTTCAAAATACACACTTTTTGCAACTGTGCAAGTTCATACTGATTTATAAAATGGGAAGGCTATTAAAGTGACTGAAAATGTCAGCAAGATTTATGCATGGGTGACAAATTGTATTGGAAATGTTCATTTTTAACAGACTGCCCTAGGTTTTTTCCTTTTCTAAAACAACCTAGATATGTCTCGGAGATACATGTGTTTTAGCACTGTTTTTCCTCCCAAACACACTTTGACAGTGACTTTTTGACTGGAAAAATAAACAATGCTACTTCACAATCATACCAATTGTATTTTATCAAGAAAGGAGTATTGAAAAGATGAAATTTTCCCCTTTGACATCCATTTTTTTGCTATGTGCCATTAGTCCATAGACAATTGAAATTTCTTTTAAAGCAGACAGTTTAAATTTTACACAGAAATACTTCATCACTAAGATACAGAATTATTATTTAACTATCAAAACAATTGCCCAGTCACCCTTGAAGGAAATATTCATTCACATACAAATGCACAATTTAGGAAACAAAAGATAAGAATGCTAGGTAACATGCATTACCTACAATTTATTATTCCATCTTCTAAAAATGTTACAGCAAAAAATTGGCCATGGCCATAATAAGACTGCATTTCCTCGTTGCTTATGAATTTGTTTCACCATCTCCAACTGTTGTCTGTGATTCTAGCAAGCAGTGATGTCCTCTTGCCAGTGCAAGTATGGTCTCTTAGCAGAGGCATTAGTGTGTATACCTGGATGGTAGCCATTCATTTAGTGAAGGAAACAAAAGAAGACATGATACTGGAACCAGTTTATGCAATGTCATTTCAGATCATCCTGGGAAGCATCAAGCATACATATAAACACAGCAGAAAAGTCTCAAGGAGAATAGTGTGGCATGTCACATTCACAGATAAATAGATTACGGAAATCAAATGCTGTGAAGGCAGAACCACTTATGATTAATTTTATGAAGCACATATCTTGAAATGGCATTATTACATAGCTTGTTTAGTTGGAAAACTTTGGTAGTAGGATTCTAATTTTACTTTTTATATTCAGATCAGTTTGTACCAATACTATTATTGCAACTGATTTTCCTAATTAGTTCATTAAGTTGCATAACAATTGGTTTACAAGTAACAACTCTTCTTGATGTTAAAACCGTGAAGATAAAATTGATTTAAAGCCCACTTCTGATCACTCAGTCTTCCACATTCATATGCCCTGGTGTTTGGTAAAGTTTTCTAGAAGCTGGTGCCAGCATCTTTCTGTTTTCACTTAAGTGCCATGGCAACATTTTTGCTTATTAAAGAGGCTTAACATTATGAATTGTACTGAAAAGCCCAAATAGAGTGAAAGGGCAAAAGAAACAAAAGCAAATGTTTTTCATCAAGACTTACTATCTTGCTATCTCTCTTATGGGAGAATGGAGGTTTTAAGGAGAAAGAAATAGGAGTTACGAATAAGCACAGATTTGCATAAATGACAACAGAGAGACAAATGGAAGAAATTTTTTTTCATTTTTATTGATAATTTCTATCTAAAAACATTACTGTCACATAAACAGAAAAAAGCTAAACTAGTAAGATATTTAAATATTCAACTATTTTCTAAGATAAATCATCATGCATATATTAATGCTGAAATAACTTCATAGTTCTTTTCCTCTCTACAGTTTAATACTGTTTCCAAGATGATTAGAAAGTCCTTGACTATTCTCAATGATGATAACTTGCCTTCAATTTGCTATCAAGAAGCATATTTTCTTTATTTAAAGTTATTTCATTTTTACCATACATATATGAGTCTTTTGCCTGTATGTATGTTGACAACCATGTTTCTGCTGTCTATGAAAGCCAAAAGAAAGCATCAGCTTTCATAAAATTGGAGTGATAGATGCTTTTGAGCTTCCATGTTAGTATGGAAATTGAACCCAAGTTTTAGAAAAACAGCCCTTGCTTTTAATATCTGAGCCATCACTCTGGCCCTAAGAAACATACATTCTTAACTTACAAACATGATTCATATTTTAATAACAATATAGAAGCCGATAAAGGAGAGGTGCAGACAATAAATTTCACGCCTGTTGTAAGATCATAGGAAAGCCCATCTTTCACCTGACTTCTGAATCAAGATACACTGGAGGCAAAATCTACTAAAATGTTATATTTTAAAATCCAGACCATGAAGATTATAGGAGACATAATAAAGCACATGCAATTGGGTGCTTAAGCACATACTCTTCATAAAATGTCAATATGTGGAAACAGTATTTTAGATATAACTTTAAAATCATTCTTTATCCCCTGTCCTACATAACTCAATTTTAATCAAGACTGCATTTTGCATGTTGAGTATAAGTAGACATATAATCTTATAGAGTATGAGCAGCCTTACAATCGTATTGGTAACTGCTTCTCCTGTGCAGTTGCAAATATGTCAAATTTGCTATTTTCTTTACTGTGTTTCCTCTCCCTGCAGAGGTCTCCTATTGGTTTATTCCCCTAATAATAAGCCCTTATTTACATAGTTGAATTTATCTAAACAAAACAGTACTGGTTTAATTGAAGAGATAGTAGCTGACAATGTAATACATTTTCAACATTGACCAAGGCAAAAGGGGTTAGAATAGTTAAAAGTGCATACTTCCTACCAGAATGACATATGACTTTGAG
The DNA here is from genome assembly GCA_004026605.1 of Ondatra zibethicus. Classification (NCBI taxonomy): domain Eukaryota; kingdom Metazoa; phylum Chordata; class Mammalia; order Rodentia; family Cricetidae; genus Ondatra; species Ondatra zibethicus. The sequence continues at coordinate 10,282 of PVIU01021573.1, forward strand.
TGAAGGGACAACCGGACTATCCTCACGAAGTTCCTATGTGTCAAAATGGCCATTGGTCTCTGAGGTTAAAGGAATGAATGAGGCACAGAAAGTGTTAGACTTTTTCTTTTGTGTTTCATCCTTTTCGCAATACAGGATAGTCTTTTGAATCCATCAGTGAATATTTAACGAGAACATCTGTTTATTTTTAAGCATTTCATAAATACAACCCTTCTACAGCTCATTAGCCAAGAATAGGGATAAATTTCTAATTTTTCTCAAAAAATCCATGTAAAACATACTATTTAATTAATTTCCATCCTCCTTACAGCATGCTCATTTACTTTTTGAAATCTCAGTCTTGCTGTTATTGGACAGTAAAAACACTGCAATGGGACCCTGTCAAAAGACAATTTTCTTCCTTGAATGATAAGCAATGGGACGTGTAAGAACAAAAAGGCAACTGATTAATGGCATGCAATCCATCTACAATTATCTTGCCCATGTTACACTGTCATTGTATAGATTGGACTAGATCATTAAATTATGTGACAGCAATCAGCCATCTAATGTTAAAAGAGGTGGGAAGAGCCAATTTAAAAACTTAATATCTCAGGATGATACAGTAGCCTGAGAAAAGGAGCCAATTTAGAGAAAATTACCATATGTACCAACTAGAGTGATAGATGTGAGGCTTGGCAAAGCATTTGTTCCTGTGCTGACAATGTTTGAAAAGAGTAAAGAATGCGACTTCAAACAAGTGTTTGAGAATGGTGGCCATCCAAGGTGTCTAGCACTTAGAAAAGTAAAATACAGGCTCTAGGAAAAACTACGTTCTCATTATCATAGTCTATGTGCTTTGTTTCCCACTTATAGAACATCTATTTGTTATCAACTACAATGCCAACTACAAATGCCATGATGCTCATGGTTTGGACTTCAGTGCAAGTATTCAGGTCATAAAAATGTCAGAACAATCTATCTAGTTTCTATTCTACGATGATTTCATTATATCATGCTTGAAATGAATAATTTTTCTTTATTTCACATGTGCAATTGAACCTATTTTGAATGCTTCTCTCCAATAGCTTCTATTTTGTTAGTGATATCAAGCAAGTTTATGAGTATATTCTAGAGCAAAGTAACATTTGATTTCCCATAGCTTGTTCAAGATCATCTAGACTAAATGACTGTTTTCTTCTGAAAAATAAGAACTTGATTACCTGCTTCTGTTAAGAAGACACAATTATTGGGACCATAACAAATACAACTTTAAGCAATATAATTATATTTTTAATTATTTTTACAGTCAGAAAGAAAATCATATAATTTCTTTATCTTTAAATTTATTTATTTTCTTCTTGGGCCAAGGAGTTGGCAACTGACTTAGAATTTTTTTTCCTGAGATTCAAGTTCTAGAGGGAGAAAAAATTCAAGTTCTAGAGGGAGAAAATAGATGGGACTTTACATTCTCCCAAATATACTGTACATTGACAGGCAGTTAAGCTATAGTTCTTTTTCTCAAGCATCATTAAAACATTCTTTAAGATGCTCTCAAAAATAATTTTACTGGGATTTAATATTGTAGTTCTCACAAACTAACAATTTTACCTATTTATTTTTATTGATTATATTAATGCATTTTGAGTTATTGATAACTCAAATTGTAATACTATTATTACTCAGACCTTTCTGAAGTTCTATTTTCCAATTCTTCTATGAGTTATAATGCATTAAGTCACACACATAATCCTGAAAACATTCATATTGATTCCACAAAAACAAACAAACAAAAAAAGGATGTAAGGCACTACTGTAAGTCATAGCAGCAAACAGAAAATGAAGACAACTGACATCGTGTAATGATGCTGGTCACTGACTCAAAGTCATAGCTGCTGTGTGTTTTAGAACCCACCTAGAAGAAAGAACAAGTACAGTATGAACACAACCTTACAAATTTCTGAAGAAGTCGTATGCAATTTTACTCAGCCTTGGACTTTACAGCTTTGGCAGATCTCTTTTTGAAGAATTGTGCAACATTATGGAAATGAAAAAACTCATTTAAAATAAGAGCACTCAAATATTATTCTCACGCTGTTAATATGATAAACAACATGAAGTATTTTAATTAGTTTCTCCTACATTTTGGTTTGCATTTTCCTTGATAACATCTTTATGGGATCACAATTTCTTAACGATTCTGATTTTAGTATACTGAAGTGGCAGATAAATATTTACTGTAGAATATTTGGCCTTTAGTTTGGAACTGGTTGTTCAGAAAAGCTTCTCCCTAAATCATGATTTGTTCTTTGTTAGTAAATAACATGTGAACTTTAGGAATTGTTTCAAATACAAGAACATTACTAACATCTGGTTTTATTGTTTTGTTTTATTTTCCCATTATAAGAACTGTAAAACCAGAAGGGAAGGCCTTCTGCTTTAGTGAATTCAGAATCTTATTTCTTCCCCATACTTTCTGTCTTCCAGTAGGCAACAGTTATTTTGTGTTTTAACCTTTGGAACTGTACCTCTCTGTTTTCTTACTTTATTGGAGAGAAGGTAAAGTAGGGCTTCCTGCCTTGGTATAACTGGCAGTAATTAAACACAGATTTGTGCAGTGCTAATAGTTTGGCAAATAAAAATGGGATGTCCAGTTAAATTTGAATTTCTAATGAACAGCAAAGACGAAAGGTATTTTTTATTTTCATATTTGCTGTCATCACTTAAATGTGGCATGGCCCCAAAGGTCATGTATTTGAGCAGTTCAAAAAGCTGAGAAGCTGGGAACTGTTTTTTAGGGATGTGCAGCCTATGAGATGTAGGGTTATATTACTTTTCTTGTTGAGGCAATAAAATACCCTGAGAGAGCAGCTTTAGGAAGGAGGGGTTCATTTGGTCTTCCACTTCAAGGGTGTAATCCATCACAGTGTGAAGCTGAGGTGGCAGGAGCTTAGATCATTTGGTTGGCTTGTGTCTGCAGTCAGGAAGAAATGGAATGCACATGTATGCTCAGCCCACTATCTGGTTTCTGTGTTCCAGGGCCTCAACCCAGGGAATGTAGCTACACACAGTGCATGAAACTTCCTACCTCAACTAGCCTGGTAAAGACATCTTCCCACAACTATGCACAGAGCCTTATTACCTAGATAGTTCCAGATTTCATGAAGAGGATAATTGAAATTGCTCATCATAAACCCTGCCCTTGCCACCTTGACAACAAGCATACGTCATCTTTCAGCCATCATATACAATGCCTTGTCCCCATGATCTCATGATCATCTCATAATATAAAATATACTCCAACTTCAAAAGGCTCTTATAGTCTTCAATAATTCCAACAATTTAAAAGTCCAAAATCCATACCTCATCTGAGACCCAAGATAATCTATTATTTATGAATTACAGCAAAAAAAAAAAAAAACCTGACACTTCCAACTTAGGAAGAGGATAAACATCGACAGTCTATGTTGGAATTATTGATGTTCAAGGAATAATTAGACCAAAGCCAAAACAAAATTCAGCAGGTCAAACACAAAGTCTGGCATTTACATTTACAACATCTGGGGCTCATGATAAAATTGGCTAGGGTCCTAGAGCTTAGATAGTTACTCCCTCTTGCAACTTCAGCACACAGCCTCTCTATTAGATAAGCACTACCCCTTGCTTGTGGTATTCCTCAGCAGACATTTGATGGTTCGGGCTTATAACACAATGGGATCTCCATTAAAATTTAGGTTTAACCTTTTAGCTTCAAACAATGACTTCTCGGGACCTTTTTGTAGGTACTTTGTCCCTGAATCCTCATCACCTGGCTTAAACTGCTCTCTAAAATCATGGATCCAGATTCCATGATACCCCCAGTCTTCTGTCTCCCATGCCTGCAAAACCAGTGTCACATGAACGACATTGCCAAGTGATCTTTGCTGCCAGCTGAGATCTAGCCTATCCTGTGTAGATGACAGGTGCACCACCTCTGGGGCTGACGCAGCAGAAACACTTTCCTTTTGAGAAGCAGCAGACTCCTCCAGTTTAGGCTTATTACTGCAAATGAATGAGGAGCTTCCCAAATGGAGCCTCAGATGCATGGGGCCTACCCTCAGGACACTCTTTCTGTTGTCCCACTGAAGAACAGGAAGTTTCTCTTCAGTAGTGCTCATCTCTTTAATAAAAATGTATTTTCACCACCTGCCTAAGGGGTCCTGTGTTGAAATTCACTCAGACAGACAGACAGACAGACAGACAGACAGACAGACAGACAGATAGATGATAGACAGATAGATGATAGATAGATAGATAGATAGATAGATAGATAGATAGATAGATAGATAGATAGATAGATACTCTGCTCATTGTCTTTAAAGTTAACTTCACTGATATGCTCAAGATACAAGCAGAATGCAACTAGACTCTTGGCAATCCTGTCACATGCATGTTCTCTGTCCCTATATCTCAGACCTTGTCAGTCATGCAACTAATGATGCCTCTCAGGATTCCTGACTTCTAAGATATTTCAAGAATCACCCATTGCACTCTTCTTCCAACATTTACGTGATTTGTTAACCAAACCTTTCAGTATTCTTCCAACAAGCATATTTCCAAAGGCCTAAGGGACAACATAGTCAGGTTTTCACAGCTGTGTCCTTACTTCTTGCTCCTAATTTTTGTCTCTTAGTTACTTTCTTGTAGCTTTCATAAAATATTCTGACAAGAAAAATTTAAAGAATGAAGGTTTAATTTGGCTCCTAGTTCAAGTGTAAAATCTGTCATAGAGGTGAGTGAAGTTTCAGGAGCTTAAGGCATCTGGTCCCCTTGTGTCTGTAGTCAGAAATCAGACAGGAATGAATGCTGTGCTCATCTGACTTTCTCCTATGATATAGGAGATCCTGAGGTCCAGTATCTCAGGCTTAGGAATGGGGCCACCCATGGTTTGAGGGTCTCCCTGTCTCAATTAACCCAATCTATATAATCCCCAGGAGACATGTTCAGAGTTCTATCTCCCTACTGCTTCTACATCATATTAAGTATATAATTGAGATTAACCATTATATGGGTTTAATTGGTATATGTGGACCACTGAGGATGGACTTTGAAGAAGAGTATCACTTCTGTATCCAAGTCCATCTTTCTGCTTCCTAATTAGAACTTCAAGGAGTCCTAGATATATACTATTATTGTCCTGAATGTCACCATACCATTTGCTACAATGATCAAGAATACCTTCTTAATCTCTGAAAAAAGAAAAAACTTTCCTCATTCAAGTTACTTTTGTAACATTGTGTGTCACAGCTACAAGAAAAGTGGCAGCACTCACTGAAAAGTGATACATTGTTCATCTGATATATTATCTAATGGAAATCATATTCTGAAGATTATTTGGCAAATTCACAAAAGCTACTACTATGTAACCCACATCTCTAATCTACCATGTCCAAATTAATACAACATAAGCTTTACTTCTACTTCTTCTTTCCAAAGGAGAAATATGCCAGGACTTCTGATGATCATTTCAATATGAACTGGCCCAAGGACAAGAGCAATGGAGGACAAAATAAAAGGAAAAGCAGAGGCAACATCAATCCACTGGGGTAAAAACATATATGTACTTTTGGAACATTATGACCATATTCATAAATCAATGAGTTCAGAAAAATTTGAACGGGGAAATGAACAGGAACAGGCATCCATGCAAGGGAACAAACTAAAGCTTAGTTTGGCTGCCTTGAAGTCCATCTCCATAATTTGCTACTTTATGAAAGATACTCATTGCTCTTATAAAAAGTACCATAGCCACCTACTTAACTTATCAGGAAGTTTGTGCATACAAGCCTCCTAATTCTAAATATTTTATTCTCTGTGAATTAATATAGTCAGATAATATTACACTAACTCATGCTTATTTATAACTTAACTCTTCACAGACACTTACTGTGCTTACTGTATCTTTTTCATATCAAGATTTAAGTTTCCTCAAGGTCTTAGATCTTTCCTGCTTCCCCTACATATGCTTTTAACGTTACCTTAATAGGATCTAAAGAGAAGATAAGCACACAATATTCTGAATTTATGTCTGCCAAGGTTTAAATATACTCAATAGCATTTCTATCCACAGAAGTGGAACCTAGAAGGGCAGGGGAACAGCCTTTAAAAGGACTGTTCTATTTATGCCATATACTTCAATAAAATCACATTGTTATGAGAAACAAGCTACTCCCAGAAACTGTCTCAAGTTTCCTCTTTGATTTTTTTTTCTTCTCATTCATGCTCCCACCATGATGCTATCAACTCTCAGGCCTAAATATTTTATTCAGAAGCTAAACAGATGATAGGTTCTGATCTTAGACTTTTTAGTCTCTAGAACTATGCTCTTAGCGCATTTCCACACTTCATAAAGACACAGTTACAAGTGTTTGATGGTAGCAATAGAAAATGAATTAATATCAACATATTGCCATATTTGTACAGTTAGCTATGTGTATGATTTATGCCAGAGGACACTGATTTTTGTTTAGGCAGTTTTCTAAAAGTGTTTGTAGCTGTCCAACACAGTTCATTCTACTTAAGAAGGAAATATAGAAGCCAAATGATTCTGCCATATTGCAAAACAGGAGGAGATGAAATACTTTTCTGAGGAGCCCAGCCTACAAAGGTAAAGGGAGCAAAAGTTGAATAAAAGATTGAATATAATTAGAGAAAAGTTTCACATGAAGATTTATATATATATATATATGTATATATATAAGATATTGGTAATTATATGCTTTCAAAGATGGAGAAAGATTAAAATACATCTATTTAGGCAAAAATTTAGAATAAAATTTTAATAATCTTTCTCTAGAAAATTCAAATAAACCTTAAATACTGAATTTTTTTTCTGTCCTTTTCCAGTATATTCAGTAAATCTGACCTAGTATCCCTTGGGAAGAACAAAAGAGGACCTATTGTAGGACAAGATAGAGAGTGGAAACAGGAGTTCTAATTTAACTGCAAAGTAGCTATTTTCTTAAAGCAGACTCCACTTTCTGTGGGCAGGCTGACCAGAAAGGCTTACTGAAATCAGTGGGAAAACTGATTGAGACTCTCTTTCTCTCTCTCTCTCTCTCTCTCTCTCTCTCTCTCTCTCTCTCTCTTTCTCTCTCTCTCTCTCTCTTACACACACACAAACACACACACACAGATGCATACACACAAACACTCAAAACTATAGTTTTGAATACTACTTTTATTCAAAGAAAGCTGAAAACATAGAGGAAGTGGAGATATTATCAAATTCATCATGTAAACAGTCCATGCTTATTGGCTTAGCAACTACTCATTCTCTATTTCCCTGGCCTTACTCCCCATTGTTCCTTGGTTTTTGTCCTTTTCCCATCATCCTGCAGTGAATTGAGTTAGAAGTCAAAGGCCTTTGCTGGCTCAGTACAATGGAACAGTGTCTTCCTTGCACTTCACTTTATTCTTGACTATCTTGAAGATGTCCTGTTGTACCTTTTACTTATAGAACTTTCAGCTACAGGTCCGACACAGGGTAAAATGTCAAACGCATAAAGTCCTGTTTCCTAGACTGTTGGCTGGAAGATCATAAAGCAAGTGCTTTGAATTCATCACATGTCCCGAGTGCCCAGTCTTGTGTTTCTGTTATCAAAATCTGACCAGTCTTACACCAACAGCTTGGAGCAATATGGCAAAACCACAAAATGTAGAGGCAACAGAGAGCAGATCTTGCAATTCTATCCTTCTGGGTGGCAATGGTTTTCTTCTACAAGTAAATTATCGGCTCAGCACAAAAGCTGCAGGCTTTACTTAGCCCTGCCTGATATTAAGAGCATTGCTAACTGGCAGTTTTTATAATTCATGAATAAACATTTGTCAAACTAGGCTAGAATTTATTTTAAAATGTAATGCTTTTCAAAGAAACTTAATTTATAGAAAAGTCTATTGTGACTTTCTGTTCAACAAATATGGACTGAAGTAAAAAAGACTGCATGTAAGTTTGAAAAATCTTTTTTTAACATGTAGCAAAAAGGAGCTTCAGAAGATATTCTTAAGGGTACTTTTATATTTATTGCACTTAATTTAACAAATTATTGCAGGAAACACATAGACAGCACTTTCCAAGTAAAATTATTATACTTAAATGAACTTTTGACAATGTATTAATTACAAGGACATGACCACATTTATTCTGCTGATCCAGTAATTACACACATTAAAGAAATATTTATCCACAAACCGTGCAGTGTACTTCAAAAACAGCATTTATTACCAAATTACATTTCCTGGATCTCTGTGTCCTATTTCCAGTTACTAGTAATTTTTTTAACTGTAAGCAAATGAGGGAAATGATGAGAAACTTGAAAAGTATGATATAAATAAATGCTTATTGGTATGGAAAAATTGAAATGTTGATCTTTACAACCATAGACAACTTTTACTTGGAAAATATAATCCTGTAACACCTAAATTCATGTTGTTCAGATAGAAAGAAAACATTAACAATCCTTCCAACTCTTTCTTTCCTGCTGATTCCTTAGCTTTCACAATGAGTAAAAAAGCCTAAGTTTAAAATCTCTTTGCAATACCACACTAGGTAATAATGGGAAAAATGTTAGTATAACATGCAGCAAACGAAAGATATGCAGTTTATGTCAGAAGCACAAACAATTCAGAAATGGCTCAGGACACAATGGGAAAAGCTGTATTGTAGCAATCCATAGATACAAATATCTCCACTATGGATATTGTAAACCATCATTAAAGAAAGGAAAGGAGGTACATTTCTTTGAATTCACAGATAGGGAGAATGAATTTAAATACAATATTATGACATTGAAATTAACCAAAGGCATCTTTTGTTTCCCAGTGGCATATTTTACTAGGCTTAATAAATACAGGGAATGCTTTTTTTTTTTTTTAACTAAAACATTCTGAATGCTGATACTCAATCCACATCACATCTTTGGAAGATTTCTTAATTGAGCATCCTGAGCAGATCACTTGACAGATACTTAAAGCCTGTAGGTAATTGGGAAAAAATGTACAGTATACATTGATTTTCAATTTTATGTAAAAGAAAAATCGCAAATTTTAAAGCCTCTTATTAATGATGAAAAAGAAAGCAATGCTACTAACAGCTCATCACATAATATAGAAAAGATAAAAATAGTGAACCTAGAAAGAATAATAGAAAATATTTTTATTAAGTACTTATGGAACTAGAATTTCATATTAATTAGATTATATAATCTTTATAATTTTGAACACTGGAATTAAGTGGAAAAAACCCACCAAAATATATGTCATGATCTGACACACTCTAAGAGTTTCTCTAAATATTGACAAAACTGCAACTTAATTTTCTGTGTTTTAATTTTTTATAAATTCATATTGACATCATCATACTGATGTTCACATTGAACGTGGCTGAGTATTTATTCTTCAGATAGTCCTGTGTCAAATTCCAAAACAATCTGAGGATTTTAGTGTCAGTTGAGCAGAGCATGAAATCCACAGAAGAGACTAAAATATAGAATTTGAGATGCCAATGATCATAATTAGAAATCACTATCCCTTGCCAGGTATTTCAGTCCCAATTGAGCACATCAAATAAAATAACTAGTTTGTTTCTAGTGATTCTAAATCAGAATGAGAAGCATAGAGTAACAAAATTATCATAAGGTTTTCAAATAGAAGGTAACTTCTATTCTTATTGTTTTCATTAGGAAAATGCAAATAATATTAAGCAGAATAACACTAAATAAAGATATTGTCTAAATCATAAAATACACAGATGTGTACATACATACATATGTATATGCATACATATAGAAAGCTGATAGAAGTTAAGACATAGAGAGCCTTCCTTTGCTTATGTTTACTTGCAGAATAAACAAATGGTGGAAAGTACTTGAAAACGTAAACTTAAGATGGGTAGACCTTTTGTTTCATCATATCTTAAAGATTAGATTTTACCAACTGTTTTCATAATCTTTTTATTTTTCACACTGTGTGTAGTCTAGAGATAACTGATTGGATGTATATGGAACTATGGGCAGAAATTGTATGCAAATAATAAATTATTCTACATAAGGTACTCAAAAATTCATGGGTTTTGGCATCAGTAGGAGTTTTGATACTAATATTCTCTGAATACCAATGGATGGCTCTATTATTCTTACCAAAACATAGACACAGACTTTTATTAAAGCCACGATTAAAAATAATGTTAGGCAAACAGTTGAAAAGATTGATCTTGCTATGAGAGATTCAAAGTCAAGGAATAAAAGAAAAATAAAATAGTATTGTTGTGTTCAGAATTATAATTATTAAGATTAGATCATGTCCCCCTACACCAAACCTTAGAAGAACATTATCACTGTACTTGTATCTGAACTTCTGTATAATTTGATCTTGCTGTTCTCAGTGATTGAGAAACAGTATAAATTAAAGTTCATTTGATCAAATAGATAAAAAATTTAAATATTGATATAAACTATATTTGTTTTGCTCATTTAAAATTTTTCTGTTTGATAATTCACCTCTATTTAACATTAGATATTGATGGATCAGACAGGAGGAAATAAATGCAAGTTAAAAAGACATTTAGACAAATCTTCTTGAAGAGACTATTTGCTGCTCTTAAGTGGATGATGTGATAATAGATTGGCATTTGTGAGTTATTGTTTATGCACAATTACATTGGTATAGATTCTTGTATGTTGATACAAAGTTAAATTATATTGAATATTGTATGCTTGTATGCTTCTACCTCTGTTTAAAACATTGCTTATTGTATTGATATATATATATATATTTACCATATTGCAGTGTACATTTCTACCTCTGATCAAGATACTTATACATTGTTTACATTTGGAGTTCATTTTCCTCATTTATTGCACAGTTGTTTATTGTCTTAGTCTTAAAGTTAGATAGGTATTAAGGATAGATCAATAGTCATCTATATTTGTCATATTTATAGTTAGACTAATCAGGTTCTTTAGATACATAGAGATTATATTCTGTATAGATAGATAATCTTCAACCTCTTCAAAGAGCTGTAGAAAATGGCATTTAATCTAATTTAGAGCTCTGTGCTGGTGAGACACGATTGCTCCTAGCAACACCGATCTATTCCTGAGAGAATGTTGAGCATCAAAGACACTCCGCTGGGAGCTTGTCTTCTTGGCAGAACTGGTCTTTGGGCAAAGAAATGCCCATACCTCAACCAATGACAAAGATACATAGTATCTGTAAATGGATAAAACAGGACTATCAAATCCTGCCAAGATAGAGTAAGATAGTTTTAAAAATTTCTTGCCTTTAAAAATGGTATGTCAGTTACATTAGGCCTTCATTGGTTGCTTCAACATTGCAAATGAAACTTTGGGGGTGATTGTCCAGGTAACCAGTTGTCTCTGTCATTTGTTGCACATTTTTGAAGTTGCTCAATTGCACTTTCTGCTTACTCGAGTAATATTGTTTCCCTTCTCATATCTTCGATGGGGTTGAAGATTAAATAATTGTAATTATCTTCCTCATGATTTAGCCAAGCTTAATTTCAATGCAAGATTTAGACTCCTTGAAATAGAATGTTTAGTAAAACTTTTGTTATGTGTTCTTTGCTTAATATTGTTTATATTGTTTGTAATTTTATATTTGGTATTTGTTCCTATTGTATATAGTTGTATTGGGTTTGGATCGATCTTGTTTAGACAAAAGGGGGATATGATGGGGAAGCTCTGTTAACCAATCATGCTAGTTACAGCATGGCTATTTGGAATCCAGGAAGAAAACTGGAATGGACCAGGTGAGCGCTCTCTCTGTGTGATTCCCACTGGACACAGAGGAAGTCCGAATCCCCATTCTTGTAGCGTGAGTTTCCCATTATAACCATTAAAAATATAATTGTTATCTTTAAGCTGGCCTGGTTATTTCCCATATCGAGCTAATTCACTACAGCTCTTGATATAACTATTGACATTTTTATATTCAAGAACAATGAAAAGTTGAGAAATTAATACTGTGCTTTAAATTCATATAGCAAAACCTTTAATTACTGCCCCAAATTCTATCTTCCTTGATTTGTGGCTATGAAAATTAGGCTTGCCTGTCTGCCTGTATTCCAATAGTCACAGAAAGTGCTTAGAGGAAACAACTTGCCTGACATAGAATCCTATTTCTGTGCAACTAACTTAGAAAAATAGACTTCCCTTCCCAATCAATCATACCGGCTCACAGACCTCTTTATCCACAGTTCCTCTTTGCATTACCTCTTTGTCATTATCCATGACATGGGTTAAGCTAGCTAGAAATATGCCTGAGTCATTGGCCAAACAGTGTTGTAATTAATATAGTTTCTATGTGATTATTCAGATCTGGGCCGCCAGGAAACAAATGAACAGTCTCTGCCTACAAAGTAGTTGGGTTGAGAAGAATGAAAGACCTAGACTATAAAGAGATACGCAACAAAATGCCATCCTCTTGACAGGACATAGCCATTGCAATCATTAAGTACTTACTTTCACGGGGCTTTAACAAAACATGCTCTGCCAACAGTAAGTCATGGATGGAGGAGGTACTCAGTGGACTATACCCTTTCTACTGAATTAATGACTATTGATAATTATAAGGATGGGAGTGCCATTGTCATTGTTTTATAAGAATTAATGACCTGATTAGTATACACTGAGTAGCCTCAAACCCATAGTCACAAACTTCCCTAGTTAAACTCAGAGGAACACAAAACATAGCAACTATACATGAGTGTAAGGAAAGTTTGAGGGAAGGAAGAAGGTATATAGTAATAGAAAGGAGACGATAACAGGCTGGAGTGAGAGTGACCAGTGCAAATTAAATAGATGTATGAGACTGGTTAAGAACAAACAATTTTATAAAGAATAAACTAAAAAAGAATTTAAAAAGACAATATATAATTTAATAACAAGTCTTGAAAACTAGATTTTTCAATAAAATAGTTTATTTTACTTTTTGCCTGAAAGACTAGACCACTTAGTATTTCATGTGAAACACTAAAATTGAACATGCTTTATATGAATGTAGTTTTAAATATTACTTTGAAAAGTATTGTCACATGAAAAAATCATGAAATATAAAGAAGAAGCAGAGCTAGAAGGGAGTATGGGAAAGTATTTCTCTCATAAGTGTTTTCCACAATAGAAATGACAGTTTGGTGATAATAGGAGAAACATTATCTAAAATAGCATAATTTAGAAATAAACAGTTAAGATGATCTTACCAACAATCATAAAAATGTTTATGTAGGACCAAAATATTATTTTGAAAAGACTTCCATAAAATGTAATGTGTAGATTTAATAGGCAGAAATTAGAATTTTTTTTAGAAAAAACAAATGTACACAACAAAAATTCTTTCTAAGTCTTTAAAGTAATATGTCATGGAAATTAAAATCTTTATGGGACTGTATTATGACGATTAACAAGAAAATTCTAAAATGAATGACGAAAAAGTAAAATGTTTTATGAATGTTTCAACAGAAAGGAGATACATAATCTACAGATAAAATAATTATGACTAAGTGATCTGTCAGGAGCCAAAGAACAAATTATTTGTCTTTGGACTAAAAGAACACCAAAGAACATAAACAGTTTCACAGAGCTGACATATCAAGGACTGACAAAAGTGCCAACAACTTGCAATGATACAGTAGAGAGCTTTTGTTCAATTCTCACTGTCACTAAGTGGCCTTTGAGTTATCTATAAAAAATGTTATAAACAACATATCATAACGTTGGCATTGATTGAAAGAGAAATAAGGTCAGGATGTTACTACTTCCTATTCCCAGTAAGTAGGAATACAGACAAACTTATATGCCTAAGACACTCTTGCATCTTCCAAAAATCCCAGTAATTTTATAGATACATATTCAGTGAAAAATAAGGTTAACATGAAAAACCCTAATCTTACCCAGGTAGACATGCACTGAAAAATTACAATGGGTCACATTCTAGTCTAAATAATTTTGAACAATTTTACAGTATTAACATATTCAATAATTATCACTGTTGTAAAGGTTGGAAAACTGAGGCAACACTTTTCCTAAGCTAGGTGGTAGAACCAGAGCAAGTCTATGCCTAGACTAAAGGACCAGGTCTGCAGCGTGCCATTCAAGAGCAACTCTTGATTGACTTTACCATCAATAGCAGTATATTTGACCTTTGACTTATATAATTTGCATGTATAGTTTGAAAATATATAAATTTATTCTTTTTTTAGGAAAATTTTAAATAGTGCCATTCATAGACACTTGATTAATTGAAATGAACTGAATACATTTAATCTTAATTCCAAAATAGGTCACAATATAGACCCTGACTGCAAGGCATAATTTAAGTTTACATTTATAGATCTTATGCATTCCATTTTTTTATGATATAGACAAAATTGAGCTCTCAGTCATGGTAAGAAAAGTGGTTATACTGAGGAAAATAAAATAATAATTTTAAAATTGATCTCACTGTGATGTAATAATGCAATCTTCGGCTGTATCAGTATGAACAACATCATGCTAAACACCTACTCCACCATGAGCAGCAACATACCCAACATACATGAAGATTCCAGTCTATTAGTTGCTTGAGCTAAAAACAATACTCTACACAAAAGGCTGACATGATCCTAAATATCATACTCATCCAGCAATAACAATTGTACCCTTTGAATTTCATGGAAGAAAAGTCATTTTGTCTTAAAACCTAAGGTGCCAACTATTTTTGTTTCTTGGACCAAATTCCTTTAGAAGTTCTTTTTTTCTTTTTTACAGCAAATGATTACACCTTTGAGCATTTAACTTATTAGAAAATGGAGCTGAGAACATTAAAATATATATCTATGAATCACTTATAAACAAGTTATAAATAAGTTGCACGTTCATTTAAATACAGTTATATATGTATACTCTATATATTTATATTTAAATTTAACATCTCAGGCCATGAGAGAATTATTGTCCTCAGGAAGAGAAATACCAGTTTTCTTTAGACTGTAATAAGTCTACTCCTAGAGAAAGCCTAGCTGATAATACATTTTATTTAAGTCTATAAAATCTGAAAATGATAAAACTTTAGAAAAATTTATGTAATTTTTATATAGGTTTCATTCCTTGGTTTATTAATTAATTCCTTCAACTACATTATGGGTGTTAATTCTTTCTCAGCTTATCAGACTATTTAAAAACTAGGAATTTGCATTTTATCAAAATATTTCTATATATCAAATTAATAATTCACTTTACTGTTGAAAAATCTCTTTCTCCATAAATGTAGTATCTCTTAGTCCTATGCTGTTCTAACACTTTCTGTGTTGTATTTTAAATGTTCTCTTGTCACTGTGGTTTAGCAGATACTAAGCATTTCCTCTTTGCTAGTTATCCTACATCACTTCACAGATGTTGAGCTTTCCTTTCACAAATCATATATTAGTTCTGGAAAAGTACAAGTTATTTGAAGTCAATGTACTTTTGACATGTCGTAAAAAGGAAGGCATCTCTGAAATGTCCCAGATAGCACAGTGAAAAGTAGTATAATATTTGTTCCTTTCCATGACAAACCAAAAGAAAAATTAAATTTTACAGATGATTTTCTTTAATGCAAAGTCCAGAACTTCTTATTAAATATTTATTTTGTTTCTATTTATAATCCAGTTTTTCACTCTGATTTCTGATAGCTAAATGCTTTTCTATAACTTTTGAAATATTTTTATTAATTTAGCAATATAGCTGTTATGCCCAGTCCATGGGGACCCCAAAAGACCACCAGGGAGACCGACTCACTGAGATGAAAAAGCAAGGTTTATCATGTGCATGCATGATTACAAGGCAGCAGGGACCTCGTCAGTGCAGCATTGAGAGGAGGTACCCTGCCCTTCTACAAGGCATTTTTAAAGGCAAAACCCAGAAAAGCTATATTAGTAGAGTGTGAGGTGACAGGTTCAATCCTGATTGGCTTGTGTCTAGGGACATCTCAGAAATTTTATTTTCAAACCTTGTCTGTTGTTTGTTAAGTTTTTTTATCGGCTGACCTTTGGGTGGGGGACATTCTGAGATTATCTGTGCTTTCCAGATGGCTACCCTGTTACTTTTGCCCTTAGTCATTTCTGAGGGCTGGAATGTTTTATGGGGAAATAACTTACACAAGGTACAAGATGGAGGCCCAAGGACAAAATAGAGGAACTTTGGTTCTTCAATAGCAATTTTGTTAAAGTTCATTAAGAACCTGTTCTCTATCCACTGACCAGGGGATAACTAATCAAAGAGTGAAGTGCAAAGATAACATTCTATCTGAGACTATATTTGATAATTATCTGATCATTTGATCTAGGATAAGGGCATTTTAAGGGGGAAAACTGTTTTTGTTTTGTTTTAATGCCGTGGCAACAAAATATTCCCAGAAATTATAGCTGAGATATGGCTTTTGATGTCCCACTGTACAGGGCTTAAGAATTACTTTATGACATACTACAAATACCTGAAAGCAGAACGGAGCTGTGTGGATGTTGTCCTTGGCAGTGGGGCCTTGCTGTAAGTTTTTATAGGGTGACCTTTTGTTCTAGTGTCAGCTTGGGTTGTTCATGATGTACCATGGTGTTTGGTAGGGATGCTGGGAAGGACTGGAAGAAGTTTGGGGAGGGGAGACATGATCAAGATATACGTTATGAAAAAATTAATTCAAAACCCTGATGAGTCGTGACTGATAGATGAGAATGTAGAAAATACATTTGAGTTCAGCATCATATGAAAGGACTTCATGAACAGGAACCCAATGGCACAGGCATTAATACAATTAATCACTGAGTCTTCTTGAAAGGAAAATGCTTTTGTACAGTAGAAGAGATCACTGTGTGAGTGAAGACAGACTACACAATGGCTGCTTATTATTGCATATCTCTCGGAGGGTTAGTATCTAGAATATTCAAATAACTCAAAAGACTAAACATCAAGAAAGCAAACAACCCAATGCAAAAATGGGAAGTGGAACTAAAAATAGAATTCTCAAAGAAAAAAACTTATAAATGACTGAGGAACTTTTTTTAATTTTACTAGGACAATGCAAATTAAAATTACTGTGGAATATCATCTGATCCAAATCAGAATGAGTAATCCCCACCCAGAAAAAAAACCATATATTGATTGCCCTAGTTTGCATTTATATCTTTAATAAGTGCCATAACCACACTCAACTTGTGGATAAAAGGTTTATTTGTCTAAATTATTGCAATCTCAGTCCACCTTGAAGGATGTCAGGGCAGAAAAATCAGGAACAGGTGAAAGAAAAATGGAGGAAAGATGCTAACTTGTATGTTCTCCATATATCGCTCAGTTTGCTTTCTTATATAACTTAGCACTCTAGTTGTGGCACTGTCCACATTGAGATGGGTGCTTCCATATAACTCATAAGTTAATATACACCAAGAGACCTGTCTAGGAAAAATCTGATGGGAGCAATGTCTCCATGGAAAATCCTTGTTTTCAAGTGATTCAGATTTGTATCATGGTGACAAAAGCTAGCTCACACAGGGATAAATGCTGCTATGGATATGGGGAAAGTAAACATTTGTTCTCTGAAAATGGGAGTACAAACTCCTACAGTCCTTATAGAAATTAGTATGGCACTTCCTCAAAACTGGAATTAGTTCAATCACTAAAACCAGCTGCACCATTCTTGAACATATATCTAAAGGACTGTCAATCCTACTGTAGAAATACCTGCTCATTCATTTTTGTTGCTGCTCTACTCAAGTGTAAGGAAAAAGAAACAGGCTAGATGCCCATCAACTAATGAATGGGGGGTCAATAACAACATGAAATATTATTTAGCTGCTAAAAATGTGAAATTCTCAGGTAAATGGATGTAGTTGGAAATAATCCTTCTGAATGAGGTACCCCAGACTTAGGAAATCAATAAAATGCAATGAGAAGGACCGTCAAGAGAAGAAATATATAATGGACTTCAACCAATGGTGGCCACTAAGGACAATAGCAAAAGCCTATAATGCTTTGGTAGCCTCTTGGACATCCATGAACAACAACTCAAAAGAGCTTTTCTCATGCTTGGTGTTGAAGTTTTGGTTAGATCATCTTTGACTCTTGAAAACTTTGTCAGCCAAGATGGAAAGATTCATTTAAACTATATACATAGATATATAAAACAACTTATATGTGCTAAACGTATTTTATGTAGGTAGTTAATAATAAACTTCATTATAGTGATATTTTGTTTTTGATCTAATAAATAAAATTTGCCTGAAGATCAGAGTGCCAAGCTAGCCACACTTGTCAGCCATACAGGCCAGGCAGGGGTGGCACACACCTTTAATCCCCCCAGCCATGCTAGTTAGCCATAGAGGCCACATGGCAGTGGTGCACTAGAGAGGAATATAAGGCAGGATGAGACAGGAACTCCCTCTTTTTCAGTCTGAAGATTTTGTAGAGGTAAGAACTCCCTAGTTGTTGGCTGTTTTGCTTTTCTGATCTTCAACTTAAACCCTAATATCTGTCTCTGGGTTTCTATTATTTGTGTTACACTCCATTATGATTTTTTTCAGGTATTCTTACTGTAATTTTACCCTCCTCACTCCTTTTGTACTTATCTCCCCTCCAGTTTGAGTCCTCATTTCCCCATTTTGCCCTTGTATGAGCCCTGCTATCTGCTCTCTATTGCTCCCTTACACCCCAAAAGCTCCCTTTTCATTTTCCTAGATTCTATAGTAATTTCAGGATATATACTCACATCTAAAGATTTGGAATTAGGAGCGTCAGATGAAATAGAATTTGTGACATTTATAAATGTAATCATTTTATGTTTTCTTTACAGCTGAATCATATTAAATAGCATATATGTACCACATGTTCAATGCCCGTTCATCTTTTGGAAGGCATTTTGATTGTTTCCATTTCCTAGTTATGAATAAAGTAGCAATGAGCATGGCTGACCAATCTGTGGAATAGGATGGTGAATCCTTTGGGCATATTCTAAAAAGAGGTAAAGCTGACTTTTATTGTAGGTTTATTTGTAGCATTTATGAGATTTTTCCACACTGATTATCAGAGTGGAAGGACCAGTTTTGGATTCTGTCTACAGTGGATGAAGGCTCCCTTTTCCCCACACCCCCTCAAGCATTTGGTTTTGGCTGCTTTGTTGATCTTTTAATTCTCAAAGTTGCAAAATGAATTTTCAATGTTTTTTCTCCATCTATTGAAATGATCATGCGATTTTTGCCTTTAAGTACATTTTTTTGTGTCTATTGACATTTGTTATATTGTGTGTGTTGAACCATGCATTTCAGGTTTTAAAACCTACTTGATCATAATAATCTTTTTGTTGAATGTTTGTACTCTATTTCAAGTACTTTACTGAGCATGTTTGAATCAATCATCAGGGATATTGGCCTAAGGTTTTCTCCCTTGTGTGTTATTTGGTTTTTGCATTGCAGTGATATGGTGTGGGACAAATGTCTATATTCTGTCACTTATATTTTAAATAAATGCTGATTAGCCGGTAACCAGGCAGGAAGTATAGATGGGACAACCAGACAGGAAGTAGAGGAAGGTCAATGAGAACAGGAGAATTCTTGGAAGGAGTTAGCACATTTCTCTGCAGTCCCAGCCCAGACACAGAAGAAGCAAGATGTGACTGTCCCTGCTGAAAAAGGTACTGAGACATGTGGCTAACATATACTAGAATAATGAGCTAATATAAGTTATACGAGTTAATAAGAAGCCTGAGCTAATGGGAAAATCAGTTTATAACTAATGTAGAATTCCCTGTGATTTCTTTGGGACTTAAAAACTATGGGAACAGGACAGGACAGAAATCCAGACAACAGTGACAGTGGCTTCATAGAAGGAGCTTAGAAATGCTCATTCTTTTTGTTATTGCTAATTGTTTTTGTTTTGTTTTAAGTAATATTAGCTGTAGATCTTTTGAAAGTCTTGTAAAATTTTCTGTGGGTTCAAGTGGTCCTGGACTTTAATTTAATTAGTAGGGTTTGTACTGCTATTTAAATCTCCTATTTTACAATGTTTCTGTTTTTCTTGAATTATTCTTGTTTTAACTTGGATAGTTTGACTGAATCTAGAAATTCATCTATTTCTTCTAGGTTTTCCAAATTATACAAGATTTTAAAGTATTTGCTTATAATATTTTGACTCTTTAGTTTCTGCTATAATGTTTCCCTGTTTTTTTTTTTTTTGTGTGTGTGTGTGTGTGTGTGTGTGATTCTGTTGATATCAATCCTTTTTCTTTTAATTAGTTGGACCAAAGATCCATCAGTCTTATTTATCTTCTCATCGAATCCAGATTTTAGATTCATTGAGTGTTTGTATTGTTTTCTTTTTATTAATTTCTGTTCTTAATTTATTGCTTCTTTCCTTTGACTGAGTTTGGATTTTGTTTTTTCTCGTGCTTCAAAAATTCAAACTGCATAATTAAGTCATTTATTTTTGCTCCTCCTGATTTTTCAATGTACTTTCTGATCCAAGCCTGGAATTTGAAGCTAGATGTGAGAGTCAGGGAGAGTATGGTTTGTTGTATTGAGGGGCTCGGACTGCGTTCCCAGTGCCTGGTTCCCGGCGCAGGGCTCCTTGTGCTACCCGGCTCCCGGTGTGTACACGAAATAATTACACGGAAACTGTATTCATTGAAATACTGCCTGGCCCATTAACTCTAGCCTCTTATTGGCTAATTTTCACATATTTGTTTAACCCATTTCTAATAATCTGTGTGTCACCACGAGTTGTGGCTTACCGGGAAAGATTCAGCATGTGTGACCTGGCGGACTTCATGGCGGGCGGCTCTCTCTGGCTCTGTCCCCTTCCCAGCATTCTCTTCTCTTTATCCTGTCTATCTAAGTCCTGCCCTATCAGAAGGCCAAGGCAGATTCTTTATTAACCAATAAAAGCAACCCAAATACAGAAGGACCCTCCTACACCATTTCCCCTTTTTCTGTTTAAACAAAAAAGGCTTTAACTTTAACATAGTAAAATTATATA
>PVIU01021574.1:0-10490 GCA_004026605.1 Ondatra zibethicus
TTAAGTAATAGTTACAAGCTATTAGGAAACACACCTCTCATCACCCCAGATTCAATTTGACCTGAGCTGGCCCTGACCTCTTTCATGTCTTGAAATATACTGCACTTCAAATACCTTACCCTTCCCAAGGATTATGTGTTTTCTCCTTTCCCTGCAAGACTACTACTATCTATTTATTCAAGAAACCCAGAATTCCCAGTCTCCCTGAATCCCCCTTACACCTACTACTGAATTCCCAGTTAGTAAGTGCTCTGTCCACCCAGGAAGTCTTACTCATCACTCCCAACACGAGGCCACCAAATATCTTAACTGTTTTTAAAGGTATTTCTCCTTTTCTCTTAGCCTGTTTTTCCTGTTACCATTTGATGCTATTGTAATGGGAGACAGTGAGAGTAATATTATGCAGAGGTTTTGGAGATGCAGACAAATTCATATCCCAAGTTTCCTGTTACTACATCAAGGCATTTAATGAAATAATTGCTGAGTCTCAATTTCCTCATCCCCAGGCTGAGCCAGATACACTGTTAGCACATGACGTTGCTCTGAGGCTAGAATCAAATGAAAGTACCTAGCCCACAGAGGCCCTCAGCAAACACCAGTTATCACTATCATTTAACTTATCTTAGAAAAAAAGGAGAAACAGATACCCTGAAAACCAGGAGGACTACACAACTCCCATGGCATAGCGCTGGCCCAGGATTACCTGGCAAACACACGATCATTGAAAGAGTTGGCAGGTCCACTTCTGAGGCTGCTGCAGTTGGCGAGCATTTCCTTGACCCACTCTACCCATGTGTACAAACGGAGGATACCTGCATCTGCTATGGCTTCCACAAAATTGGCATCTTCAACAGTGTCACCAGCGTCAGCCAGAGCCAGGCGCATTCCTGAAAGAAAACAAAGTCAGTCACTTAAAAGCATGGTTACTGACTGGGTGGTGGTGGCACGCACTTTTAATCCCAGCACTTGGGCGGCAGAGGCAGGTGAATCTCTGAGTTTGAGGTCAGTCTGGTCTACAGAGCAAGTTCCAGGACATCCAGGGCTACACAGAGAAACCCTGTTTTGAAAAACCAAATATGTGTGTGTGTGTGTGTGTGTGTGTGTGTGTGAGAGAGAGAGAGAGAGAGAGATTACTGAAGGCCAGGCATGGTGGCAAATACCTGTAACCCCAGCACCTGGGAGTTAAAAGCAGATGCCCAAAGTCATCCATAGCCACAAAGAAAGCTTGAAGCAATCCCAAGCTATGAGATACTGTTTCAAAAAAGACAAAACAAAACACACACTCACATTCTAGAAAAAAAATTATGCACCCAGTTGGGTACACTGCAATCCTTATATACAAATTAAAAAATAATAAATGGGGACTGCAGAAATGGCTCAGCAGTTAAGAACATAGGCTGCTTTTCCAGAGGACCCAGCACCCACATGACAGCTCGCAACTGTATAGAATCCAGGTCCAGCGGATCCAGCATCCTCACATAGACATACATGCAGGCAAAACACCAATGTACATAAAATATAAATAAATAAATTACCAAAAAAAGAAATCATAAATGTTATATATGACTGTCCTGGATCAACAGCAAAAATAAGACTCTCAACTATTTACAATACTCTTTGTGTTATTTGTATACATTTTTGTACACACTCAGTTTGAACACACTCAGGACACGGTTTTTCTCCCAGACATGCTGAGATGACAGTGGTACTGAGGCATGGTTCTTGTTAAGTGTAGTGAGACAAGCAACTAAGGCTGATCCTTCAGGGTTAAGAGTGTCTGTGGAAGGAACCCCAGGTCGGCAGCCTTCATTTATGTGGTTGGTATGGCATGCCTGCTTGATGAGTGGGGTCTATCACATGAATACTGAGATGCCCTGAAAACAGTTAAAGATTTAGAGGACTTTTACAATCCTTGAGATTAATGCACAAGGGCCAAGATTGTCAGCAAGCAGTGAAGATTACCTAGCTTCTGTTGTGTGTAGTTAGAAGTGCATCTGAGGCCAAGATGGCAGCCAAACAGAAAGTTGTTTGTTAGCATCCTCTGTGTTAGCCTTTGATTTGGCAAGTAAATTAGATAAACAAGAGGATGAGATGGACTCTTTTTTTTTTAATTATTTATTTTTATTTTATGTGCATTAGTATTTTGCCTATATGTGTGTCTGGTGAGGGTGTCAGATCTTGGAGTTATAGACAGTTGTTAGCTGCCATGTGGATGCTAGGAATTGAACCTGGGTACTCTGAAAGAACAGTCAGTGCTCTTAACCACTGAGCCATCTCTCCAACCCTGGCTTGTTTTTGTTTTTTTGTTTTTATGTTTTTTTTTTTTGAGACAGGGCTTCTCTGTAGTCTTGGAGCCTGTCCTGTCCTGGACCTAGATCTTGTAGACCAGGTTGGCCTAGAACTCACAGGGATCTGCGTGCCTCTGCCTTCTGAGTGCCGGAACTAAGGGCATGTGCCACAACCGCCCAGCGGCTTGCTGATTCTTAAGACTTAGGGGCCGGGAAAAAAGTGAGTACAAGTTAGACCTGTGATCAAAAGCTCTTCTTTGGATCCAAGAACTTTGAACCATGGGAAGATTCAGAGTGAGGAGGAAGGGGAGAACGTAGTAAAAGAGATAAGATACCCCTCAAGTCCAACCTTTAATAGAAAAAGGGATAATCTGTAATCCAGTGTATAGCTAGGGGCTTTAACAACGGTCCAACGCAAAAATATTAGTGATACCAGGAAATATTCAGCATTTGAACTGCTGGAGTTAGGGAAGATTTTTAAAACAAGCAATGAAGGAGCCGGCCTCTGGCTGGCTTGTGAGGTTGTGGGATGTAGAAATGGATGGATCTGTCTAACAGCTGTGGAGGCAGAAAAAGCTGAGTGATGTAACTTCTCATCCCTTCTTAAGGAAAATACTGCATAACCCGTGACAGCGTGAGGGAAATTGGTCCCCAGTGGGCTGGCTTAACAAAGCCATTAGAAAACTTGGTTATCTCTGTCTGAAGTCTCCATAAATATCAGGGGTTAGAGGACCATAAAGAAGGGAACTAGGAATAAAAAAAAAAAAAAACTGTGTTTGAACCTCAGTTTACTAGGCCAGAGAGAACTGTGTTCACAGACAAGTTAGAGAAAATGCTGACCCGGCAGGAACCTCAAGGATGTTACAGAGCTTTAACGGCTTCAGTCCTTCGGTGGGTCAAAATCTTTATAAAGTAGGAAAGGCTCTGGTAGCTCCCTGACTTAGACCAGCAGGGGAAGAGTGTCCATAAACTAAAAGAACAAGCTAGGGGAAATAAAGGAAAGGTAAAACAGAAGGAAGAGGTCTGTCTGGGTGACTCAAGGACAAATGTGGCAAGATGTGTGTTGAGCTGAAGTTCCTAAAAAAGTAGGAAGAAAGCCAAACTGTGTGCCAATGAGCTTCTCCAAGGCTTTAGAAGTCTGAGGAGCGGTCCACAGAAGACATCCATGATACAGCAATACAAGTAAAGATAGCAAGCCTGTCCCAGGGGTGGGTAATTATCCTCCCAGACTAGGGAAGGCTCATTTCCCTCCAGCACAAGGTTATGCTGGGGATGGAGATGGTTTGCCCAGCTTGCCCACTCAAGAACACCCACAAGTGGTGAACCAGGAGGCTACAAGCCACTGTGCCCACCCAGGGCCACTCTTACCAAGGGAAGCAGCAGGTACACAGGGGAAAGCAGGACCACAGTCACCTTTGGCCCTGAGTCAGTCTGAGCGGATTAAGTCAGGCCCACTGAGTTTATCGGGTTTGGAGAAACATAGGAAGGCTCCATGGATATGGAAACATAATGGCTCAGAGAGAATAACTAGGGATTAGAGGAAGCTAATTAAATTTGCACCTCCTATCTAAGCTTTCTACCCAACCTTGATCTGTGGAGGAAGTAATTGATACAAACGAATGGAACCTTTCCATGCTGTATCAGACCTTGCTGATGTCTGACTTTAGTATTTTTTAGCTGTGAACCTCTGGGGTCACCCGACACTTGCTGAGAACAGACGACAGGTTATCTTTTAACCCCACTATGTTGTGAAATGGTGGTTCAGGACACTGCCTTGTCCTACTCATCCTCTGGGAAAGGTTTTGTTATCTAGATGACAATGCTAACCTCTAAGGTTTTTCAGATTTAGAAGCCATCAGAGAGACAACCAGTGCAAGGGTTCTTCTAACTGCTTTGTAACCCAACTGGGGCTAGGTTAATTACAGGGGATAAAAATTACAAAAGGTATCCTCTCCATGTACCAGTAAAAAAGGACACTCCCAGGAGCCAGAGGTTATTGAAGGAAAACTCTAGTGCTAAGAGTGGGCTACGTTTCTATGAACTATTGGCTAGGGGAGCCTGAGGCCCCACAAATCATAAAAGCTAAGTAGCTACCGTTACTTCTATTGGTTGTAGGCTAGGACTAGACTGTAAGATGCTGTTGCCAAAGACACCACATGTGTATCCTTTGACTGTAGGACATGGAGAAATTAGCCAGGACTGACAGGAAACTCCTACCCAGCTGGCTGGCTATTGTAGTTTCAGAGGGGGCTATGTAGGCTGCTGGTGGAGAACTGTCACCAAGCCTCCAATTTGGCTAAAATATCGCTATGCCAGGCAAAATGTGCCTGCTTGTGTAATAGTGGCTCGGCTAGATGGGTAAGACCAACAGCCTTTCAGTTAGATTTAAGATCTACTCTAAAAGAGGAAATTCCCATCTGGTACTGTAAGCCAGGACAAACCCCGTGGCTGGGAAGGTCATAAGTCACAATGGGAAAGTAATTTCTATTATTTTATTTGATGGCTGTCATATGCCTGTCAAATTGCCTTCCATACATGTGCGTTCACACCCACAGATCACCATTGTCAGCCTCAACTCATAACCACTGGTGACGCTGATGAGAACAAGTGACTGCTGCTGTGACATGTGGCCTATTTCTTGTCATAGGTGAACATCTACAGTCACCCCCTCCCAGGCTCAGGGATCATTGCCAAGAGGAAACAGAAAGAACATTAAGAGCTAGAGGAAGGTGTGGAGTGTTGTGAACAGTTTCTTGTGAGATTGAAACATTCTATCCTAGAGAGAAGCTCTTTAAACAGGAATGTGAACAACTCAAAGTAGCTTCAGGAAGTCCCTGAAACTGACCAGATTCACTCCCTGCCAGAGTAAACAATAAAAGCTGAGAGCCGCAATCAGACAGACTGAAGCTGAGTTGCAAAGAAGACTCTCATAGAAGAAAAGCTGCACAGAAGACTCTAAGACCAGAGAGCTGCCTGGAAGAGGTTTAGACCAACTGAGGCACCTGGAAAGAACACTCTCCAGCCTGTTGAGCCATGCAAGCTGTGTACTGTGCTTCAGGTTCCCAGCCTTGTGAGCTATCACACATGCCAGGGTGGGCTGTGGTGATACAACTGTCGTTGAGTCATTTCTGCTCTGTAAATAACCCCAATAAAACTCACTGGTTCACCAAAGTCTGGTTTCTGTATTTTGGAACATGGAAGGTATCCACATTTTGGTTTATCATGGGATCCCTATAGAGGGTGAGCAGATGTGTGTTGAGTCTGCCCAGGAAGTTTTGTCACACAAGCTACATTGAGGGACCCTACCCCAAACAAACACTCTAGGCCAGGGAAGTCCTTCCACCCCCATTGGTCATCTAATACCAAGTAGTCAACCCTGAAATCAAATACAAAAAGTAACATCACACAGACTAAGTAGGGTGTATTTATACATTAAGAAATATGGACAGGTGGTGGTGGTGCACGCCTTTAACTCTAGCACCTGGGAGGCAAAGACAGGTAGACCTCTGTGAGTTCGAGGCCAGGCTAGTCTACAGAGTATAGCCAGGGCTACACAGAGAAACCCTGTCTTGAAAAACAAAAGAAGTATGTATGTAACAACAACAAAAGAAAAAAAGGTCATGAATGTAAGAGAAAGTAGGGGTTGGGGTGTACATGGGAAAGGTTGTAGGGAGAAATTAGAAGGGAAAATGATGCAATAATATTTTAATTTTAAAAAACAAAACATTATAAGAAAAACTATAGGGCTGTCAAGATGGTTCCATAGGTTAAGTGTTTGGCAGGTCTAATAACCCAAAAATCTCCAGAACACACATAAAAAAGCCAAATATGGTAGAACCCATCCATAATCCCAGAATTACTACGGAGAGATGAGAAGTGGAAAGAGGAGAATCACCCCAAGTTTGTTGGCCAGCTAGCCTGAAGCATACAGAAAAACAAGAGAGATCCTGAGAAACTTTATCAGCTCCAAAAACTGCCATCTGTTCATTGTTGTGGGGAAAAGCTGCCATCTGACCTACGCATATGCACCATAGCACGAGCGTGCTCACACTCACATATGCACCACAGTACGAGCGTGAACACATTCACATATGCATCATACACAGATGCACAAAAAAATAAACATCTTTACGACTCTAAACGTATTGAGCTTTTTCTTGAATAGATTATATCAGCAATTCTGCTGTTTTAATTTATATACTGTGCTGCTTATCCACAAAGAAAACATGAGTATTTAAATTTTTGGTAAAAGCAAAAGAATAAGCAACAATTTTAATCTATCTTCTGCAGCCCTATCTGAGTAACATCAAGGATAAAAATGTATACTCACCATCAGCTGAAAATTTGTCAACAGCTTGGCTCAAAGTGAGGAAGTTGCCTGTAGATTTTGACATCTGAAAAAGAAAGCAGTATTCAGGCATTAATAAAAATATACATAAATGAGCTGGGCAGTGGTGGCATGCGCCTTTAATCCCAGCACTCGGGAGGCAGAGGCAAGTGGATCTCTGAGTTTGAGGGCAGAGTGAGACTTTCATGACCTTCAGCTATAGAGAAGCAGCATTTACAGCAGATTGAAAAAAATGCTAACAGGGTCTCACCATGTAGCCCTTGCAGGCAAGGAGCTCATAGAGAACTACTATCTGCCTCTGCCTTCTAAGTGCTAAGATGAAAGGTGTGCACCACCATGCCCACTGAAGGAGAACTTTTAAAATCACCTTTTGCTCTTAGGGTACTGGCTATATCTGACACTGCATACTGTAATTTATACCAACTACTATTTGTTCAAATCTGTATCTACTTCCACTATAACACTTATAAAGATTTGTTTCCATTTTCATTTATGTATGAGGGTAAGAGTGTGTATGAGCATGCACATGCCCACAGAGGCCAGAAGGGAGCTTGGATCCTTGGAGCTATAGTGACATGGGTACTAGGAGCTGCATGGGCTGAGCTGTCCTCCAGCTCTACTGAAACAGCAGCCCTGCCATTACTCTTCTATTGGCTACACTAAATTTATTAGTTGGTCAGTGAACCTAGCTTACTAATTCGGAAATAAATGCAGCCACTTTTGAGATTGTCTTTTTGTGGTTTCTGCTGAGCAGGCATTAGAGGGACAAGTGAGGGGAGGCTGTCTAACTTTTTATTAGGAAACTGACTTACTGAGATAAATCCTACACATCCAGCAAAAGGAACAATATTCCTAATGATGTTGGTAATAGCAGTGTAAGCAGGAACAGTATTAACATTACATGATATATAAAAACCCCTAAAGCTCCAAATTCTCTTATTCTTCAAGAACTGTAAATCACAGTAGCAAACAAAAAGCACCAGGCACTCTCTCCTGCTGTGGAACAATCCTTTTCTATACTATGAACATGTATTACTCTCATTTGCTAATAAAAGCTGATTGGCCGATAACTGGACAGGAAGAGACTGAATGCTAGAGCCAGACTAGAATAATTCTAGGAAGAGGAAAGGCAGGTCAGGGAGTCGCAGAGGGAGCAAGAGATGAACATGTCATGCTAATAAAGGTACCGCCACATGGCAGAGCATAAATATTGAAATATGGGCTAATTTAAGTGTAAGAGTTAGCTAGTACCAAGCGTGAGCTACTGGTCAAGCATTTATATTAAGCCTCCAGGTTGGGAAGCAGTTTCCAGGTATTTGGGAATAGGCAGGCAGGAGAAAAACGTCTGGTTACATTCTACATTGGTAAGAGGCATCTGAGGGTCACAATGCTAATTTTTTAAGCTTCCTGCCCTCACTGCCTTTGCTTCATTGCTTCCCTCCAGTCCTAATTTTTTTTTTAAGATTTATTTATTTATTATGTATACAGTATTCTCAGTATTCTGTCTGCATGTATGCCTGCAGGCCAGAAGAAGGCACCAGACCTCATTACAGATGGTTGTGAGCCACCATGTGGTTGCTGGGAATTGAACTCAGGACCTTTGGAAGAGCAGGCAGTGCTCTTAACCTCTGAGCCATCTCTCCAGCCCATCCAGTCCTAATTTGTATCATTCTGAATCCCATTATCATAACAAACCTGTTGTGCTTACTCAAAGATTAAAATTTATTTGATGCTATTAATCCTAAAGAGTTTAGGTAACTTTTCTTAACTCTAACTCGTTCCTATTACTGTTTATTTTCTTCCTCGGTTGAAAAGCCTGGCCCGGAGCCTCACCTTCTCTGAGTTGAGCAGCAGGTGTCCATTTGCTCGCACAGCCACAGGCCACTTGTCACTTCAAAGGCACATGTTGCAAAACAGAAAACAAAAAGAAAAACAGGATTATAGCTCCCCATGATATCTTGAGGTAAATATTAACAATGAGCAGTTTGTTGAAATAAAGCCATGGCACTACAATTGTAGGTAGCTTTTGCTTTGAAGGTCTAGGGCTCAAAAATAAGGCTTGGCTCATCCCTCAAAAGTCCTTCCTGTGCTGTGCTCCTGTTTTCAACAGGAAGCAACTGAAAAGAACCAAAGAATCATCTCTGTGAGTTATGAAAACAAAAATACTGCAACTGTCTTGAAACCATAGGCAGAGCTCAGGTAGGAACACAGGAAGATCTTGAAAATATGATATTATGCAAAAAAAGCGCATATACTGTGGTTACCTTTGCAAGAATACAAATATATAGCTAATTCCCAGAATATGCATAAACATTTGCTCCAAAAGAAACCAGAAAACAGCCAGGTGATGGTGGCATACACCTTTAATCCCAGCACTTGGGAGGCAGAGGCAGGAGGATCTCTGAGTTGAGGCCAGCCTGGTCTACAGAGTGAGTTCCAGGACAGCCAGGGCTACAGCAGAGTGAATTAAGTACAATGGTGGGTGAAAGGTCATGAGCAGTGTTTTGTCTTCACACACTGCATTATGCACTCTCCAACCTGTCTGAAAACTGCCGCATGCCTGCACCAAACAGATCACTATCCCTTGATGACCCGAAAGAAAGCATACTCTCTGGGCTGTCTGTCCAGGAAGAAGCACATTCCACATTAAGGCACACTGTGGCAAATCCATCTAAGCCCTCCACAGCCATTCCTTAAGATACTCGAAGACACCCTTATTGACCATCAAAAAACACAGCCCACACAGACTTGAGCATTCACCTTTGTTCCGGCCACATGGCCACATGGTTGTAAATATAATACGAAAGATGATTTGGAATCAAATCTTTGCCAGAAGCTCGAAGGTCCACTGGATACCAGAACTCAAACTCCTGCTTCAGCTGCTCCAGCTTCTCCTTTGGGATCTGAGTCTTAGGAAATGGAGCATCCTTGAAGAACACATAATCCCAAACATCCTTAGTCATCTGCTGGGGTCTGCATTGAAATAAGGCAAATAAACGCACTATTATTTTGAAAGAGTCAGAATTTTCACCTAATCATCCATTGAAATTTTAATTAGTTACAGTATCAAACAAGAACGAGCTGCTCCCCTATGAATCAAGAAGGCATAACAGCACAGGAGGGGCTACTGAACCACTTAATCATCTTTCTCAGTTGCACAATAAAAAAGCAAAACATAAAAGACTGCTAACCAAAAAAAAAAAAAAATCAGGATCGCACTATGTAGCCCTGCCTGCCCACTATGTATATCAAGCTGGCCTTCAACTCACAGAGAGTGGCCTACCTCTGCCTCCTGGGATTAAAAGTAAATACCTCCTGCTAGCCAAATTCTTGAGAAAAATAAATATGGAAGAATGAATTTCTAAATATGTAAACCAAAATGTCACAACATGTGCATAGTTCTTTTCCTTAACTATGTACCAACCTGATGCCCAGTGGAGATTCTGCCTGCCCATGCAGGTCATTCCCCTGCAACAGGTGTGCAACTGTGTAATATGCCATGTAAATAGTAGAATCAGACAGTGATTCAATCAACCATTGCTCATCCCAAGGCAGACGAGTGCCTGCAAGACAAAAAGGAAAAAACTTAATGTTGAATGAAGCTAAGAGATGCCCACTGGAAGAAGCCACATCTTCAAGGCTACAGCAAGTTCTGTTGTTATTGAGTGTGGGTTACTGCTATTTTGTTTGTAGTGCTAGGAGTTACACACAGGAAGCAAGCGCTCATCATTGAGCTATATCCCCAACCCTAAGAAGCTCTAAATTCTACTTTAATAATATCTAAAAATAAAATACTGCACAAAACCAAAAATGGGTGAACGTCTGGAGTCCTTTAGTAGAAATGCCAAGGGACT